>BQNB010083195.1:0-22371 GCA_026074375.1 Tanacetum coccineum
AAAAAAAACGGGCTGACTCAAAAACGGGAGCCTGTTACTGTAGCGGGTGACCCACTGTCAAAACGACAGTGGATCAGTCGCCTATTGTGTAATATAGTAATTGTGGTATTGTTCGGGGTACATTTACCCCTACACTACAATCATCCATGAAACATTTTTCAAACATTGGTGTTTTAGATGTAATCATTTTTTATGAATGATATGTTTGTAAGAGTTGAGATCCTCAAAAAACAAGGGGAAAAAAAAAACAAATGGGTTAATCCTAACCACTCATTTTTTCATCATCCACTTTTTCACCTTTTTCTTAAAACTCAAATATCTAGCAAACGATAAATCGTTAAACGAAAAAAAATACACCATCGCGACGAGTATTTTTTTATCTTTCTATAGAGGGGCACTTATATATACTTTCGACGAACTTTTTTCGAATTTTTTTTTTCAATCACGTCAGAAAAAATCTCATGGGATTTTTTGAAATCACATGAGATTGTGATACAAATCTCATGTGATTTTTTCAGACGTGATTGAAAAAAAAACGGAAAAAAAGTTCGTCGAAAGTATCGCAACGAGTAATTTTTTATCTTTCTATAGAGGGCACTTATATATATATTTTCGAAGAACTCTTTTTTCGATTTTTTTTTCAATCACGTCTGAAAAAATCACATGAGATTTGTATCACAAATCACATGTGATTTTATGAAATCACATGAGATTGTGATACAAATCTCATGTGATTTTTTCAGACGTGATTTTTTCAGATGTGATTTTTCGACGAACTCTTTTTTCGAATTATTTTTTTTCAATCACGTCTTAAAAAATCACATGAAATTTGTATCACAAATCACATGTGATTTTGTGAAATCACATGAGATTGTGATACAAATCTCATGTGATTTTTTCAGACGTGATTGAAAAAAATCAGAAAAAAAGTTCGTCGAAAGTATCACAACGAGTATTTTTTTATCTTTCTATAGGGGGCACTTCTATATACTTTCGACGAACTCTTTTTTCGAATTTTTTTTTCAATCACGTCTGAAAAAATCACATGAGATTTGTATCAGAATCTCATGTGATTTCAAAAAATCCCATGAGATTTTTTCTGACGTGATTGAAAAAAAAAATTCGAAAAAAGTTCGTCGAAAGTATATAGAAGTGCCCCTCTATAGAAAGATGATTTAATTCTCGTCGCGATGGTATGTTTCGTTTTGCGTAACGATTAACGGTTTGTGAGATATTTATTTTTTAAAAAATAGGGTGAAAGTGGGTTTTTTAATTAAATTAAAATAAGAATTAATCTAAACCATTAGATGAAAATAAAATGGATGGATAAGATGAAGCAGTTTGTTCTTTTTTTTGACCATGTTCCTTATGGAACTTTTCTCACGAGTTGATACGTTTAGAATTGTTGATTAGGGTTCAATTGTGACATCTCTTCCCCTAATAAGCTTGTTTCCTTCCCATATACCTTAACGGCTCAACAAACCTTGTAACCAAGATGGATGGAAGGGATGGGCTTATGCAACTAAGGCCCATATATCATTCTGGGTTTCAACTTTCAAGATATCCCATATTTTGTTGCTTTCGGCTGAATACGAAACAGCCCAAAAAAACAAAAAAGTGAAAAACCTCTCGTGTTTTAATTAATTACGATTTTTTTATATAACAAGTTTTATTTATCAAATATCTAATAAATATATAGCGAATTTTTAAATGAAAAATATATTACACTATACCAAAGAGCATCACACATGGCGACAAAATAGTGCTAGCCCATTCTTTTAGTCCATCAGTGTGGCTTTCGGCTGAATAAGAAACAACCCAAAAAGAATAATAAAAATGAAATTTATAAAAAAGCCCCTCACGTTTTAACTATTTACGACTTTTTTACATAACAACTTAAATGAAAATTATACTCACATAAAGACCTCTGGATTACGAATAAAACGAGCCAAATATTGATATGCTTCAAACATATATATGATTTTATAACAAAAATTTAAGTTTAATATATGCTTTTTGAAGAAAAAAACTTTTAAAACAAACCATTATTAACCTATATAATAAAATACCCTAAACTTTATTTAAAAAAATTAACGAAAACAATTTATGTTCGCAATTTTATTGTTACGTTGACGCCTTAACGCTCGTTTACCAATGTTCGATGATTCATATATGAATTATCTTTGAAAAAGAAAATAAAAATAACCATTCATTAAACAACCCGCATCGCATACTAACCTGTAAACAAAAAATAAAAATAAAAAATTCACGCACACAGATTTCCACAATAAATTAGCACCCATCGTAACCAAAAATATAATGAAAATAATAAAAAAATTAAAATTTTTTTAAGAAAAAAAGCAATTCTCTTCATTCATTACTCATAAAGTCAAAAATAACTATTAATACAGTTGGACGATGAGAAGTAAACTAAATAAGAAAAAAGTGAGGAGAAGTGTTATAAGCATATATTTGAAATGCAATGACTTGATTTAGATGCATCTCAATTTGTTTAGGACATTAGGTGCACTCCTTTGAGTTTCGAAAGTTATTTTGAAATGAAAATGACTCAAGTTGATTTTTATGATTCTGTCACATACTCACATGTAAAGGAACAAAATAAAAAAGAAATCACGAAATGCATCTAATATACGTATATACGTCTAATTAAAAGTTAAAAATATATTAAGATACATATAAAACAATAAAAATGCATTTAATTTATGTCGATGCAACTTAAATATTCGATGAAAGTCATTGATTAATACTCATTTAATCATAACTCTGTAATATGAGGGCATCCACTATGGTAGACCTTTAAAAAGATTTATAAATTTGTCACCTCTTACAATGTCATTAATTTATAAATCATGAACTTATTCTCACTATGGATAAAGCTTTTGAGGTTTATAAATTGTTCAAACATAAATTAAATATTATCATGGTACATAAATTCTTGGACATCTTTAAAATCTTAGACATTTTCATGCCACCTAGACATGAAATGGTTGCTCACTATGATAAAAAAATTCGTGAACCTCTTCATAAGTTTTTAGACTTATTCTTGAAACACCATAGTGGATGATATGATTATCAACTAGCTAAATACTTAAGGGTTTTTCTAATATGTGCCACAGAGGCACATGTTAAGGTGGGGACATCAGACTGTGTGTCACAGCTTGATTGGCCAGCAGTTATTTGTGAGGCCTGATAATGATTAATAACAATAACTGCTGGTCAATCAAGCTGTGACACACAGCCTGTGTCCCCACCTTAACATGTGCCCCACGGGCGTATGCACATGTTAGAAAAACCCAATACTTAAACTATTAAAAGCAAGTTAACGAAAACGTCGGTGTCAGTGTGTCACCTTCTGTCAAAAATTTCAACGTTGGACTTGTTAGAATTAAGACTATTAACAATTAAAGAGTTTGAGACTATTCGATAACTAATTTGCTTCATTATCATCTGAATTTCTAGCCATATACTGTATGTTTGACCGGTTAGTAAATGACGGTAAGAAATTGCGGATATTTATATATATTTAACCCTAGTCGATACAAGGATAATTTAAAAGTTGAAACAACTTGCTCTATCCAACTTTTGTTTAACTTTTTAATCAGTCTTTCATTTCCATCTCACTCATCTATATATATTAAACTCTATTCGTCACTTGCCCTTTTTTTCTTTGTTCAACAGTAAAATTGATACCTTTTCTCACCGTGTAAAAACCAAACACGGAACAAAATAAACAAGAGTGTTGTTACCTCCTAACAGAAAAAAACAGTTTTTTTTACTGTTTTTTTCCGTATATTTTGTTTTTATTAATAATTTTGATTTATCAAACTTTATATATACTTTTGATTTATCAAACTTTATATATATTTTTTTAAGCTATTCCACAACTTTGCCGGTGCAAATGGGTCATATTATAAATATACACAATAGCCGACTAATCCACTGTCGTTTTGACAGTGGGCTACCTGCTACAGTAACGGGCTCCCATTTTGGGCTAGTCCGATTTTAGTTGTTTTTTTTTTAATTTGTATGCACAAAGTAAGAGGGAAAAAAAATATTACAAAAGTTCCGATTTATTCAGATAAAAAAAATACACGCGGAAACATCTTCGATACCTAATAACTTTAAAATAATCGATATGGTCACAAACGTACAACCCATTATATTAAAAAAAAAACCCATATAGCAAAAAAAAAAAACAACACTTTAAACGTGAGGCCCAACACAAAATTCGCATAAAATGTGGCCCAAAATCTGGCCCAAAGTAAAAAAAAAAAAACTAGCCCAAAATTAGCCTGAAATCTGGCCCAAAGTAAAAAAAAATTAAAATTCAACGTCTCAACTTTTAACTATTTACGATTTTCTTACACAAAAAATCCCGTAAAAAAATTAACAAAAAAAACCGCGTCAAGTTTTTATTGTTCACAAATTTTTTACATTCATCGGCCCAAATAAAAAGATATCGAACCGTTCCAAAAAAAGAAAATATTCGGGAAAAAATTAACCCGTCCCAACGCAATTTTTTTTTTCCCGAATCATACAAAAAAAGAAAATATCTGGGAAAAAATTAGCCAAAAAAACAACCCAAAAATAGCCTAAAATCTGGCCCAAAGTAAAAAAAAATATATACAAAACGGACCCTCACCTTTTAACTATTTATGATTTTCTTACACAAAATTCCCGTAAAAAATTTTACAAAACCGTCCCAAAAAAAGAAAATATTCGGGAAAATATTAGCCCGTCCCAACGCAAATTTTTTTTCCCCGAATCATACAAAAAAAGAAAATATTAAAAATTAGCCCCGAATAACGCATCGCCAAAAAAAAACACCCCCCGAAACGTAAAAAAAAAGATATTCGGGAAAAAATTAGCCCCGCCGCAACGCGGGGTTCATTTGCATGTTGTTATCATTATTGAGAATAGGAAAAGGATGCTCGTGGGCCGTGACCACGTAAACGCGTAAAGACTCTTAGCTCAGTTGCATTGACTTGCAAAAAAAAATCTAAGTAACGTAACTCATAGGAAATTGTCCAAGTCTGACCCCAAAAAACACTCAATACCACTTGGTATTTGAAGACTTGAACATATCTTTCATATTTTGGGTTTCATTTTTCTTGCGCATACATTTAGCATGGCATTTTTCCATAGAAAAATCCTGCAAAAACTCCCAAAAGGCAATTGTGATGACAATCCTTGTCCTGATCCTCAACTATCGCCACCGTGGCATAAGTTTCCACCGCCACCATTACTATCGTCAAAGCATTCATTCTCACCATCTTTAGTCGTTATGTTTTGTGGCTTAGCTGTTTCTTTCTTATTCATTTGCTACCTTACACTCGCCTATAGAAGACGCCAAAGACACAACGTGAATAGAGATGAAACTCGTGAAGATTTTGTTAACGAGGATGTTGGTCCGGTTCTACATCCAATTTGGTTGATCAACACAATAGGTCTTGACCAATCGCAAATAGATTCTATACAAGTTTTCAAGTATAAAAAAGATGAAGGGTTGATTGAAGGGACGGATTGTTCGGTTTGTTTGAGTGAGTTTGAGGAAGATGAAAGTCTTCGGCTTTTGCCCAAGTGTAGCCATGCCTTTCATGTCCCTTGTATAGATACTTGGCTTAGGTCTCATAAGAATTGCCCGTTATGTCGAGCTCCAGTTATCAAGAACACAACTGATCAAAATGGTAATGGGACAAATGAGTCAAATTTGATTGAATCAAGTACAAGTGAAGAAATCCCAAGTGGAGATTCAGAAACTATTGATCATCATGTGGTTGAAGTCGAAAATAATGGACAAGTAGAGAAAACTAGCCTTGGGGTGAGGGTACAAAGTGACTTGGTTGACCGTCATCGTGTACAAAAGGAAGAACTAATAGCAATGAGGAGATCAGTTTCAATGGACGAGTCCTCAGCGTCCGTCAAGATTCCTCTGAATAATCAAGAAAGGCGTCCGAGTAGTCAATTGGTAGTGCCAAAGAAACCAAATAACATCCCAAAAGGTGCACATAAGCTTAGAGGATCGAGCTCTAGTATTCACGTAGGCAGTAAAGTAATGAAGAGTTCATCATTTGGTCATTCATTACGAAAGGCAAGTAGTTTTACAAATAAGAGCAACTACAATCGATCTTATTGACGTATAGGAGATTAAGCTATGAATATTAAAAGAGTTTTCTTAAAGAATCCTTGTACAAGATGATACCTAGTGTAAACCTACATAAGTCGGGAACTTCGACAAGGTTTCTGATTGAAATCGAAGCACACTAATTAGTACAAACTCAAACATGTATTGCTTTATTTCAATTCTAAGTTAAGAAATAATCTTTATAGCTATGATTGATTGTTATCTTGATGCTATGAATATCAAATTTCATCATTGGTGTTAGTGTTACATCCTTAGTAGCATGATTTATTCACAATATATATCAAACAAATCATCTTTTCATTCCGTATGTATATCTGATTTTAATCCTATTTGTTTTGTCATCCACAATCAATATTCATCACAAAAGACAAGCCACTATTGTTCATACCATTAGATAGACATGCTACATATATTTGAGGACCCATACAACTATGCATTACGGAATTTTGTGACCCAGAAAAGCCCATATAGAGGCTTCTAGCAATACTCGCCTTTTTGCTACTGAATTGGCACCACTTGCATAAGAATGACAATGACTAAACAACAATTCATATAGATACACCACATACAAACATTATCTGTTTCTTTGTCGATTGGGCCTGTACTTTTCTACTCGATAGTCCAATAATTAGCGCAAGCATTGTCAACATCATTTGGTAGATCAATATCTTTGGTTTACTGTTCATGCATTGACAATATAGTGGATGTTTGTTTAAGCTAAACTGATAGTCTAGAGGTTTACTATCATATTTAGTTTAGATAAGCTCGCATAAGCTTATATGAATGGGATACCCATTGACAAAAAACTCTAATTGTGTGGCTTATTTGAAAAGGTGAACTTATATTAAAGGCGTTGTTGCAAAAAGACTTTTCCATCATTGTATATCAAATTAACAAAAAAAATTTCTTCAAATTAAGTCGGCAGTGACACACAGTTTAAAATATTTCACTGATAAGCAATTAGATATCTTCATTTTATTTTAAAAGCCAAGTAGTGTTTTAGATTTGTTTTAGTTTGAAAATGACAATTATTTTGGGGAAAAAAAATAACATGAACATTTAGTTCAAGTAAAAATTTTAAACGCTCGTATAAATTTTGGTAGATTTATCTATCCAACTATTTTTATATTATGTACTAGTAATATTCTTGACGTGAGAGAGCAAATTAGTTTGCATTGTTGGTGATTTTAGTGACATCGGCGGCCATTTAGGTAATGACGATTTACTTGTTCAATGAGATTTCACGTTCGGCTCGGATACGAGTTAGGGAAGTGTAGAGTGCACACTCGTTGAGCTAATATGAAATCTACCAAGATAAAATGTGCAGGGTTTACGCCGTAACCTATATGGTTACGCCGTAATCCTGAAGGGTAATGGGCAAAGATCATTTGGGATTTGGTGCCGTAACGGACTCGTAGGTTTACGCCGTAACAAATATGAGTTTCATATTCAAGATAAATGATCTTCTGTTTCGCAGTAAACTTTGTGTTACGCCGTAAACAAGAAAAGCAAGTATTGAGGTTACGCTGTAACAACTTAGGGTTACGCCGTAAACCTCATGTCAGTTGGTTAAAAAATTCGGTTTTAACCAACTTTAACTACCCGAAACTGTCACAACTTTCTGTTATATGTACAGAAAAACAATGTGTCTCATATACATACGAATATACACACATACAATTCCTCTGTAGTTCTTGATTTTTGATCTTGTGCCTAGACACAAATTGTCATTCTTCTTGAATTATCCCGATAGAGATTTCGTGCAACCCATGCATATATAGGGTCTAAAGACTTTATACGGAAAATGAACTCAACACGATTCAAGCAAGATTTCCAGGATTATCACGAACCTTACCCCATTTCTAACAAACGTATACAGTATTTTCTGTGGTGATTATGGCTGGAAATACGGCGAAAGAGATGACTACGAACTTTGAGAAACTAGACAAGTTTGAGGGGCATAATTTTAGGCGATGGCAGAAGAAGATGCATTTCTTGTTGACGACTTTGAAGGTGGTATATGTTCTGACTACACCGATGCCAGAATTGTTGGAGGATGATACGGTGAAGGCAATAAGGATAAGAGCAAAGTGGGAGAACGATGACTACATCTGCAGAGGACACATATTGAATGGTATGTCTGACCATTTATTTGATATATATCAGAATGTTGAATCGGCTAAGGAGTTGTGGGATTCTCTTGAATCCAAGTACATGGCAGAGGATGCTTCGAGTAAGAAGTTCTTTGTGAGTAATTTTAATAATTACAAGATGGTCGATTCTAGACCTGCCATGGAACAATTCAATGAACTCCTTAGAATCCTTGTACAATACACACAACATGGCTTGAAAATGGATGAATCCATTTCTGTTTCAAGTGTTATAGACAAATTGCCTCCTTCCTAGAAGGATTTCAAACATACTTTAAAACATGGTAAGGATGATTTGTCTTTTGTCCAACTTGGTAGTCACTTGTGTATAGAGGAATCTCTAAGGGCGCAGGAAAGTGACAAGAGCAAAGGTAAAGAAGTTGCTGGTCTGTGAATATGACAGAAGAAGGAAAGAATAGAAACAACAAACAAAACAAAGGAAAGAAACATGGTTTCAATGAGAACAACGGTAGTTATAGTTCCATCAAGAAACCAAAATTAGAATGTTGGAAATGTGGCAAAACTTGTCACTTCAAGAGGGATTGCCGTAGTGGTAAGAAGAAAAACGCAAATGCTGGTGGTTCGAGAAAGGGGTCTAAGGACCAATCCCAAGAACAAGGTCAGAACTTAGTGAATATTTAGAACAAATTGGTTAAATATTATGTTTCACTAATTTCTGAAGCATTTTATGTGCAGGTTAATGCAAGCGTGGTAGATTGATTCTGGTGCCACAACTCATGTTTGTAAAGATCGTTGATGGTTTAAGACATATGAACTGGTGGAAGACGGATCTGTACTTTACATGGGTGATGATCATTTCGCTCCTGTTCATGGAAAAGGAAGTGTGGTGTTGGAATTTAGTTTAGAAAAATCTATTACTTTGTTTAATGTGTTATATGTTCTAAAACTTCGTAAGAATTTAATTTCTGGTCATGTATTGAATAAGTGTGGATACAAACAGGTGTATGAATCCGATAAGTATATCTTATCGAAGTCTGGTGTGTTTGTAGGATTTGGTTACTATAACAATGGTATGTTTATGTTGAACTTGAATAAAGTTCCTGATGATTCTGGTTCTGTTTATATGTCTTCCTCTACTGTTGTTAATTCCTCATTATGGCATGCTCGTTTAGGACATTTACACTATAAAATAATGCTTGAAATGTCTAAACATGCTTTAATTCCTGCTATTGATGAAAATCCTGAAAATGTACTACTTGTACGTTAACAAAAAATCACTAGACAACCATTTAAAAGTATAATAAGAAAATCTGTCATACTTGAATTAATACATAGTGATTTGTGCGATTTTTATGCAACACCGTCTTTAGGCAATAAAAAGTATATTATAACTTTATAGATGATGCCTCTAGGTTCTGCTATGTTTACTTGCTACATGCAAAAGATAAAGCCTTAAATAAATTTTAAATTTATAAAACAAAGGTTGAAGTACAACAAAATGACTTGATTAAATCTTTACGCACGGATAGAGGTGGTGAATATTATGATCCTGCAATTTTCCAATATGTAGGAATCATTTATGAAACTACAGCTCCTTACACACCACAACAAAATGGTATTGCTGAAAGGAAAAATAGAGCTCTTAAGGAAATGGTTAATTCCATGTTATCTTACTCGAGTTTGAGTGAGGGGTTCTGGGGAGAAGCCATGTTAACGGCTTGCTATTTATTGAATAGGGTTCCGAATAAAAGGAGCAAGACTACCATATATGAACTTTGGTATAAGAAACGACCCAACTTGTCATTTCTGCGGGTTTAGGGTTGTAAGGCTGTTGTTAGACTTTCGAATCCTAAAAGGAAAACTTTGGGTGAAAAGGGTATTGATTGCATCTTTGTTGGATATACTGAGCATTCCAAGGCATATAGGTTTTATGTTATTGAACCTAATGACTCTGTGTCTATTAAATCGATTATAGAATCAAGAAATGTAATATTTGATGAGAATCATTTCTCTTCAATACCTAGACCAAAGGACATTATACCAAATTTAGATGAATTTTAAAGGGATGATCATTTAGATGATGTACCAAGTGAGATTCATGAACCTCGTAAAGGTAAAAGAGTTAGAAAAGCTAAATCATATGGTTCTGATTTTCAGCTATATTTAGTTGAGAGATCAAGAGATCAAATTGAATCACAATACTCTTACTGCTATACTATTGAGGAGGATCCTATAACCTATAATGAAGCTATGCAATCTCGTGACGTTGCTTTTTGGAAAGAAGCAATTGATGATGAGATTGGTTCCATTATGGAAAATAATACTTGGGTATTATTGATTTACCACCAAGGTTGTAAACATTTAGGTTGCAAAAAGGATCTTCAAAAGAAGATGATATTCGAATGAACAATTGACAAGTTTAAGGCTCGATTGGTAATCCAAGATTTTAGGCAAAAGGAAGGGATCGACTATTTCGATACCTATGCAAAAGTTGCTCGCATCACTACTATTAAATTGTTGTTAGCTCTAGCAACTATTCACAATCTAGTGGTCCATCAAATGGATGTCAAAACAACATTCTTAAATGATGATTTGGAAGAAAAAGTGTATATGAAGCAACCAAAAGGATTTGTTATGCCAGGTAATGAGCATAAGGTGTGTAAGCTGGTTAAGTCATTATATAGGCTGAAACAAGCACCTAAGCAGTGGCATCAAAAATTTGATGAGGTTGTATCGCCTAGTGGTTTTATTCTTAAACCAATCTAACAAGTGTGTATATAGCAAATTTGATGACTCCGGTAAAGGTGTTATAATTTGTTAATATGTTGATAACATGTTGATTTTTGGCAATGACCAAAATCAAGTTGATAAAACTAAGAAGTTTTTGTCATCAAGGTTTTGCATGAAAGATATGGGCGAAGCAGACGTTATTCTTAGTATTAAGATTAAACGTGAAAATAAAGGGATTGTAATTACACAATCTCACTATATTGAGAAAATACTCAAGAAATTTAATCGTGAAGATTGTTCTCCGATGAGTACCCCCGTGGATCCGGTAGAAAAGCTTAAGCCAAATACAGGTAAACCTGTAGATTAGCTGGAATATTCAAGAGCTATTGGCTATTTGATGTATGCTATGACAAGCACTAGACCTGATATTGCTTATGCAGTTGGTAGATTGAGCAGGTTTACTAGTAATCCTAGTAGACAATATTTGCATGCAATAACAAGGGTATTCAAGTACTTGAAAGGTACTATGAATTATGGTTTATCATATGTTGGATATCCTTTAGTGTTAGAAGCTTATTCAGATGCTAGCTGGATAAATCATGTTGAAGATTCATCTTCTACTAGTGGTTGGGTGTTCCTTCTTGGGAGATGTGCCATTTCATGGGCTTCTAAGAAACAAACATGCATCATTGGTTCTACTATAGAATATGAGTTTGTAGCATTGGCTGTTGCTGGTAAAGAAGCATAATGGCTAAGAAACTTGATACATGAGATTTTGATATGGTCAAAACCAATAGCACCGATTTCTATCCATTGTAATAGTGCTACCACATTTGCTAAAGCTTATAGTCAAATATAAAATGGCAAGTCTAGACACTTAGGTGTTAGACACAGTATGATTAAAGAGTTAATCATGAATGGTGTGATATCTATTGAGTTTGTTCGGTCACAACATAATTTAGCTGACCACTTGACGAAGGGTTTAGCTATGGACGTAGTGATTAAGTCAGTGATATGGATAGGATTAAAGTCCATTTAAATCTACTACCTATGAGATACCCAATTCCATTCTAATACAACGTTAGAAGCTGAATTTAATGTGGAAAGCTCATAGCTAGAGATTGGAACACATGGGTTTATCTTCCCGAGGTATGTGTTCAGACCTGCAAGTGATGGTCAGGTTGAAGTTTACCTTCTTAATGGTTCTTTTGAAAAATTGAAAATACAGGTGCAAGACTAATAGGACCACCTATGTGAACATGATGTTTTGCTGCTTCAAGAAGCTTGGACTTGGCTTCCTCTATGTTCATTAATGGATTAAGACACATGGCTTGTAATAGTGTCAAGTAACGAACATTAGAGTGTTGTAGAAACTTATGTGTATAGTGTCTTCAGGTATTCAAATGAATTGACGGGTTTCAATCATTACGACACCCCGATTTTCGAATATTTGGAATGTGTATTATACTAAGATGAAAATTCAATCGCAAGACATTTTCATTTATGCATTTGTTTGTTTCATTATGTTTGCTATAACATAATTGCATATATCTTTATATATGTTTTAGTAAATAAAGGATTACACTAAAATAGGGGAGATTTGTTGGTGATTTTAGTGTCATCGGCGGCCATTTAGATAATGACGATTTACTTGAGACCAATGAGATTTCATGTGCGGCTCGGATACAAGTTAGGGAATTGTAGAGTGCACACTCGTTGAGCTAATATGAAATCTACCAAGACAAAATGTACAGGGTTTACACCGTAACCTATACGGTTACGCCGTAATCCTGAAGGGTAATGGGCAAAGATCATTTGGGATTTTGTTACGCCATAACGGACTCGTAGGTTTACGCCGTAACAAATATGAGTTTCATACTCAGGATAAATGATCTTCTGTTTCGCCGCAAACTTTGTGTTACGTCGTAAACAAGAAAAGAAAGTATTGAGGTTACGCCGTAACCACTTAGGGTTACGCCGTAAACCTCATGTCAGTTGGTTGAAAAATTTGGTTTTAACCAACTTTAACTACCCGAAACTGTCACAACTTTCTGTTATATGTACAAAAAAACATTGAGTCTCATATACATACGAATATACACTAGGGATGGCAACGGTTCAGGTTTGGGTCGGGTTTTAGTGAACCCGTACCCGCACCCATTTATAATTTCCAAACCCGTATCCGCCCCAATTCCCGATGGGTACCCGGTTAGTATTATCCATCGGTTTTTTGGGTTTACCCGCGGGTCTCGGTTATCCGCAATTGAATATTCGTTGGACACGAACAATGTAAGAAAAATATGATTTCGTTCATGGACAGTGTAGAAAATATGCCTAAGTATGAAGTGCGAAAATGATTAAATGATCTATACACAGTTACACTCTCATTACTATTGTAATGATTTCAAGTTAAATAATTATGTATACAAGTTCAATGATAATTAAATGATTAAATAAACATACAACTAATGCATTAAAGATAAAATAAAATAGATAAAAGAAGAACTTTGAGACATAAACTCCGAAGATGAAAGAACTGATACGAAAATTGAAGAGTCAGGCATGACTAATTGTTTGTAATTACCAAGATATGGTTAGAATATGAGTAGTCAAATATTTTGTACAAGGCTAGGAGCCAAAATTGACCTTATATAAAAATGGCAATAAAAGCGGGTACGGATTCAGGTAAACGGGTACGGGTACATATGCGGGTAAACAGGGCGGGTATTACCAGAACCCGCAATCGAACCCGTACCCGAGAAAAAAAAAAATTTCTACCCGAACCCGTATCCAAACCCGCCAACCCGTCCTCGAACCCGACCCAACCGATTCGGGTTTCGGTTTCCCCATCGGTTTTGAGTGCTTTTGCCATCCCTAATATACACATATACAATTTCTCTAAGTTCTCGATTTGTGATCTTGTGTCTAGACACAAATTTTTATTCTTCTTGAATTATCCCGATAGAGATTTCGTGCAACCCAAGCATATATAAGGTCGAAATACTTTATATGGAAAGTGAACTCAACACGATTCAAGCAAGATTTTCAGGATTATCACGAACTCTACCCCATTTCTAACATGCATATCACCATTTCCTTAAAGACTTGATGATACTAAAACCATTAGAAGAGAAAACTATTACTCTACTAACCAAAAGTTTCTGGTGAATTTTTCTCACAAAAAACAGTTATACATTTGACATCTCCTTTTCATTAGAAGCAAGTATAGTTTTTATAGGCACCACAATCACTATCTTCATGTTAGCGCCACACCCTAATCCAACACATTACCAAACCCACTGCTTTTCACCTTCTATGGTCACCATCTAACTAAAAATATAATAGTACCTCACTTTATATAAACATACCTCGCACACACTAAAAAAAGTGATCAACACCACCACTATGAGACAAAAATTTGCACTTGGCACGTGAAATATGTCATTTTCTATGGGGTATCATGCGTCAAGAGTGGTGTGAAAGTGATCCTTTACCTCATAGAAACTGGCGTAATATAATACACATCTCTTAAAAACTTGAATGAAATGTTTACTAGGTGCGAATGATATAATTAAACTTATGCTCAATTTCCAATTCATGCGTGCAAATTCTTTTCCAAACCAAAAGCAACAAACTTTTTTGTTTTACGAAATTAGAATATACTCAATTGAATATTTAACTTTTTATGTTGAGTTTCAACAATCTATGTCCAAACACCCGATCGTCCACCCCAAACTACACAAATTTATCTTTAAATCCCATAACTTTTTTCACCAACCTCTGTAACCTCAACCTATCCACTACCGGCATTACCATCATACCCACCCATGACCCATCACCGCCATCACTCCCACACTACTCACCACTGCCACCACTGCAAACCTTATCCACCACCCCCACACCTCCATCCCCACCCACCATCACAATTACCCTTATCAAATACCACTACCCTCATCACCTCCTTATGACATAAATTTGTTAATCAAGTACACGTTTTGAGTAACCAAATCAAAACAGAAATCCTCATACGGGTTAAAATTGTAAACTATATTTAAATGTTTGTTGTTTAAATTTTAAAAATAAGACACTACAGACAAATAAGTTATGAACTTTTACATTGTGTTTTGAAGTTAAAATTTGAGGGAAAATGAAAGGAATGAGATTTTTTTTGTTTTTGAGTCTTTTTTTAAATAGAAGTAAAAGAAGTGGAGAAAAAGATAAGATTAATTTTCCATAAAAAATTATCCTCCTATTTTTGGGAGGAAATAAAAAGAGAATTTTAAATATGTATGTAAAGACTAATATGTCATTTTAAAAATATTTGCACTAACGACTAAAAAACATACATATAATTTGAATAAGTTAATTTTCATTACCTCAAACTTAATTAAATGATTTATAATTACTTTCATTTTCCTTTCGTATATCTCAAAAACATATGAAACAACACTTTTTTTATTTTTCTCTTTCTTTTCACTTTTCTATTCTATTCATTTTCTTTTTCTTTAAAACTCGAGTACAGAGTGTTACAGTAGAGGTTAAAGTGTAACTTTTGCAGAAAAAGAAAAGGGATAAAAGTCTACATTATATATGTTTATCAACGAGTTGTATTAGCCCGCGCGGTGCAATGGTGAGATAAATCTCCTTTTGTACCTACAAAATAATATTCATTATGTCTTTTTAATAAAAAAAGTTGTTAACAATAATAAGAAAAATGACATAAAAATGTAAAGATATATAATTTAATTAATTTATAGGTTAATTTGTTATATTATTAAACTTAAAAGATGTTAAAATATATTTTTAACAAGACTAATAGTTATTTTAAAGCTTTATTAAAGTTATTAGGGTATTAAAATATTAAAATATAATTATATAGAAGGTAGAGGTGATTCTATATTTATAAAACTAAGTTTAGTAAGTATAAAGTGTAATTAATATAAGAGCCATTTTGTGTTGTTAGTTAAACGAGGTTTTTAACCCGCGCTGCGAAGCGCGAGCTTTTACGTTAGTTTATGTTAGACGGAATTCAGAGCTGGAAAACTGTTGTTTTCCCCCTGCAGTGTATAAAATTTTGATGTAAAAAATCTGGAAGAATAATGTGAGAACACATTTAAATGAGACACATATGTTATGTTTTGTGATCCTTAATATAGTCCTAAAATTGGTATGTAAATCATTAACATCTGATATTAAACTATTTAACCCATATCAATAGATAGTGATTTCGTTTTGGTTCACGCTGCAAATTCCAAACTCTATCTTCTGTATTAGTTAATGTCTCGGCTGATGTTGAATATACCGCTGTTGTAGTGCAACTTTTCCTGCTGCTTCAAAGCGCAATGTCCTAGCTATCACCATTGTTGCGCTCCAAAAGTGTTGTGCTCCAAAAGTGCAAAACAAACTGTCTGTGCATAGAGTATTAGTCAGACTTCCTATTAACATACGAAATCCAATGAATACTACTTGGTTCTAGCAACACTAAATACTTAAGACTACAACATAGTTTTTTCTGTTGCGTTCATAAACTAAAAATACATTCTAGGAAACATTAACAATGGCACTACTATCAAAGTAGCTTCAAAGTACAATGTTAACGCCCTATAATAAAAGATAAATCTTTATATAAGAAACCGTATATTTCCCTAGTAATTATGCAATACATATGACCGTAAACAGGTATCCGAGGCGAACCACATTGTATTAAAATGCAATAAGTAGTTGGTTTGGATTGCTTATTTAAACTGCCTACTCCGTATATAATATTGTACATATTTCTAACATTCGCAAGATAAAATCACCAATAGGTTTCATAAAAAGGAATTTGCAATAATATAAAGAGGTGAAATATTATCGTTTCATATATAGGGAAGTCGGATTTGAATCTTGTGCACACAATTTCTTGGCCTTTATTGCCCTACATAACATGTATATATATAATTACCATGCGAGGTACAATAACCCGAGGCAGACTTTAGAAAATAACAAAAACAATTTCCTATGAACTCTTTAGGTTGGATATTATATAGTGTATACACAAATGTATGTTCTATTCAATTATCTAGTAGAATAACCCGAGGCAGACTTTAGAAAATAACAAAAACAATTTCCTATGAACTCTTTAGTTGGCCTATATCATATATTTACACGTTCTTCATTATAGTTATGAAGATAAAGAATTGTCAAAGAGCAGAACACTGCGTATATTGCAACAAATAAAAGAATAAGTGCTTTGAGTACCTTAAATTTGCTTTATGAGGATGAAGTAGCTCTAACTATGATCCTTGCACGCGCTTGTTTTTCGTTTGCAATGACACTAAAAAAATAGGTAGAAAAGTAAGGCAACGAACTTGGAAATCATGAGTTAAAAGAAGAAACTGAACATTTAGTAAGTTTATACGAAAGGGTTGTTTTCAATGCAACTGTTCATATGGGTATTGCTCATTCCGATCCAGCGAACATTAAAAAGCTAAATCAGCCCACAAAACACAAATAAAAGGCATACCAAAACACGCCCAGCTGCAAGTGGCGGCAATATCCAAACAACCCATATTGCAGGCCACAACGATATCACCTACATTCCAAAACAGACATTAATATGGTGCCTCGGCCAAAACAATAGAAAAGGTAAAAGCATATTCACTTCAAACCCAAAGTAAGCATAAACTAATAATGATATTAAAAACCTAAACAAATATAGAAGAATGTAACACCTAATTATAGAAGTTATACTAAAACATTAGCCCCAAAACGACATGTGACAATAGTATTCCATCTTAGTTGTCATAACATATACTGATCCTCAATCTCCCCACCCGACAACGTCTTCAACCCCAAACTTGACCCATCCCGACACGTCCTAAAAAATGACTTATACCCTTTTACACTTCATTATCACATGAACTTGTAACCTCTCAAATCAACTCGTGATTGTACATACTGGCAACTAACCGACATAACTATACTAAAATTTATTTCACTTAATCCTATGAAATGTGCTTATAAAATCAGGCAAAATTGCCAACCAAACTTCTAAAATTTACCTTTGGGTTGGAAAGTATAATGTCTTCAAGAACATGAATGATACTATGAGGCTCCTGCTTCGTGACATCATTGTTGCTCCATTTTGCAGGTACAACATTCTGAAAACAAAAAAAAATGCTTAGCTTCAATTAAACACTTCGAATCAAGAAAACAAAAAACCGTTTATTTAATCATGAAAAAAAGGATCCTTGATTATCGAAACAGTTATCCAATACCTGAGCGGAACCACACGGTTCAATTTACAAAAAAGACATATAACTTACAGTGTACAACAGATTTAAGGAAAGCATATTGTTGCCCTTCTTTGTTGTGTCAGCCGATTTTATCGCCAATTTCCCCAACAAAAATCGCAACTGTTTATGTATCTGTCAACAAAATTAAGGAATCATAATCATATAGCAAAAAATGAATATAGGAACATGGAATGATGGAAATGTACCTTTGCTCTCTTTTTTCTAGCAGCAACATGTAATGCAGCGAAACCGGAATCATCAGGAAACCTCAGAAAACAAACTTGCATGTGTCGTTGTTGTTGACGTCGAAATGGGTTGGATATTTTACACTTTCAGAACCCACTCAGTCTCAGACCCTCATTCAGTTCCTTATAGCTTCTTCATAGCTGTTGTGCTGTGACTGATGGAATCGTATGCTGTAGAAGTCAAATACTTGAGCTTTACTCACCTGTAAAAACATATAATTGAATTGGTTTTAAAGTGACAACCTGCTACAGTTATTTGTATTAGATATGAAATAAATAAATTTAGCTTTTGGTCTCAAACTGCTTACATAGAAAGTGAAAGCTGCGCGGTTATTGCGACTTGGAATTACAAACAACAGATTTCAAAGACTTTTCTGCCATCTCCGGTAAATTCCAGCCTCAAAAAGGAATGGCAATAGTTGCTTAACGATCCTCCTTAAGCGAAATCTATAAACCTTGGAAAAAAAGACACATAATTGGTGAGATCAGAATCAGTAGTCTGTTAAAACTAAACATTTACGATGCATTAAAACATTATATTCGCAATAAGTGAAACTCCAACCTAATAAATTTATGATTTTATGAACATATCATAGGTAAACAATACATAGTCACAACGCCAAGGATCCTGCTGAGTTTTTTATTCATTTGTTTAGAAGGCAGAGTCAGAGCCCATGTACTATTGGCAGCTTCTGCTCCTTTTTCATCAACTTAAATAAATGAAAATCGAATTATTTGTAACACATTAAGCATATTGTTATATGGGCATCTAGAGCCATGGATCATGCTGAGGTTTTTATTCATTTGTTTAAAAGGTATCGTCAATCCCATTTCCTTCATAATATTAAGAGCTTCAAGTTTATAAGATATTTTGAACTTGGGTATCCAATTTCCCATAATCAAGTTCAAACTTCCCAAGAAACAAAGCATGGTCTGCATGAAAAACTTTAAGCAGATCCCTCGGTCCATCTTTCTTATCAGGGAAAAAGATATACATGGATTATTTATTCGATTTCTCTTTTATAGAACATGACCATCACGTGTCAAAAATATTAGCTATCTAGAAGAATCAAGTTAACATTAAGGTACTGTTGTTGTGAGCCTCCAGAAATGTGTTTCAAATGAGATGTAAATATGAACGGTTTAGGTAACGGGTAAAAATAATATTATGCACAAACGACACACTTTTAGACTACCTTTGCACTATCTTAACAGTTTGCATTCAAACAAACTACAACAGGATGGCCTAATGAGTATTAAAATCATATTGTGAATTCATGTGACCTCTTGAATTATACACAGATCATGTAAGGAGTGTTTGGATATACTCTCTACATATTATTAGAATTTGACAAAACAGAACAAAAAACATAGAATGTAAAACTTATCTGGTGGTGAATTTGATGCGCCATGGGGTGACGACCGGGCTCTAATATCGATGGTGGAATCTGGTCTTGTGGTGGTATTGCACTCGCTTTCATTGAAGAAGTGCTATTAGTTCGCTGAAGCGTAAAAAACGGTTCGAAAGCTGTTCGCACGACCAAAAATGGAAAACCTAAAAAACGATTCCAAAGTTGTTCGCACGACCACAAATGATACATGATTGCATCCATGGTCACCACCCCATTTATCTTGCCCTTTCTTAGTCTCGTTTCCTTACTAAAAAAATCGCCATTTTCCCCTCTATTTGTTTTTCCAAACATCCTACCAATAATAAACTGTATGTGTACAGGTGTGTGTTTTTTCAGTTTTTATTTACCGATGCTAACACGTACCCCACGTACGTGGCAATGATGGAATACAATTGGTAACCGGGGCATTATACTACGACCCAAAAAAACATGGGTCGAACCGGTTTTTGCATTCAATGCATTTAAGGCAACAATCTTGCCACGTTTACCCAACATCTTTTTTATTTACTGATGGTAACACGTACCCTACATACGTGGCAATGATGGAATATAATGGGTAACCGGGACATTATACTACGACTAAAAAAAACACGGGTCGGGCCATTTTTTGCATTCAACGCATTTAAGGCAGAAATCCTGCCATGTTCACCTAACATCGCAAAGATAAGGATTAGCGACGTGATTGTACAGGAGGCTCAGGTAGGCAAACAACCAAAGACAGAGGACTCACCCGCCATGGCTGCAAACGCAATACGTTGCCACGCCAAGCTGTGGATAATCTTGTCTTTTTCGGTAGCCTTTCAGATTCATCATAGCCTTTCACAAATTTTCATGAAATAGAAACTGATCGAAAATGCACCATGGCTGCGACACAGAACGTGCCTTATATCCAAGGCTCTGATTATACATAGCCTTTCGTAATCGATATCACAATAGCTATCACCGTGATTCTTATCACATCCCTTTCACACAGAACATGCCTTATATCCAAGGCTGAGATTATACATAGAAGTTCATAATCAATATCACCACAATTATACCTTTTATATTAAAACGCAAAAACGTAATCCTAAGGCTGCAGTGAATGCACAAATCGGCCCGACCCATTTTATTTAGGGCGTAGTATAATGTCTCGGTTAACCATGCCACGTACGTGGCATACCTTTATATTAAAAGGAAGGATTACTGCCTTAAATGCAATAAATGCATGAATCGGGCCGACCTGGGTTTTTAAAAGAGACTTCGAGCCGCCATGGCTGCAAACACGTTCTCGTGCTGCCCCGCCAAGATACGACTAAATTTCAACCTATTGGCTTGTTTTAAAGCCTATGAGCCTATCGCCATCGTCACACACCCGTCACTATCGTCGCACGTCATGGATAGTGGCAACGAAAGGAGCGATGGCATCGAAGGAGCGTAAGCCGAAAGTATAAGCAAGTGGGAACCATAAATCGTGATTCTAAGCAATAACAACAACAATCTGGGCATCAATATCAAATTTTAGTCACAAATAAAGGCAAACAATCATTTTTAGAAACATAAAAAAACATAAACCCAATAAAGATCATGAAATCAAACAGTAACAGTTAACCATAAAGATCATGAAATCAAGCACTAAAACATTTACCTTCTTTACTTGTGTCTGTGATCAAATGAAGAGAGAACGGGTTGGGGGGAAAAACACCGCGTTTTTTTTCGTTAACTGCATTTAAGGCAAATCATGCCTTTTAATATAAAGCGTACATTTCTCCGATACTATAATTCATACGTGGTCGATTTCACCCCCTACAATTAAACAAACTATGGTAGTTGCAAAATAATAAACACACAAACGTAGTAGTGTCCTCATAGCCAATGAGTCTCACATAGGTAAACAATCAAAGAACACATTTAGTATAGTTGTTTTTTAGTATAAGCTCAGATAGGGTAACATTTGGAAAAAAAAGGATACACCGGCCATGGCTGCAACCCTGACAGGTTACCTTACCAAGATACGGGTAATCTCAGCTTTAACCGGACCCGTTCAAACTCATCATAGCCTCGGAATGTCATACATCCATTATACCTTTATGTTAAAAGGCAGGATTTGCCTTAAATGCAGTTAATGCAAAAAACCACGCATATATGTCCCGGGTTTCTCATTTGATCACAAACACACGTGTTTCCCCCTATTCTTCCATCGCCTCTCTCCCACTTCCATACAACACATACATAACCACATATTATTCAGATTTATAGAACACACATTAAAAGTAATAGTTTTGCAAATAAAACAAATCAATCAGTGAATAACGTATAAGCATATCTGAAATGGTAGTTCATAACAAAAGACCATATTCATACGATGCAGTCACATTTATAGTTCCTTGTGGTATCAAAGAACGCAGCAAAACAACTACAAATGCAAACACCACGCTCGTGGTGCTGCAA
>BQNB010083196.1:0-17064 GCA_026074375.1 Tanacetum coccineum
TTGTCTGAATCAGTTTGCTCATTAACATCATCTTGCTCTTCATCATCTTGACCATCATGTTCTTGATCATCATCATCTTGATTATCATCATCTTGTTCATCATATTCCTGACCAACATCATCTTGATTATCAGCATCGTCATCATTATCATTTCCCATGTTTACTTCATCACCATCTTCCTCGGTACTGGACTTCCAAGAGATTTGCTCAGCCTCAGAATCATAAGAAGGTACATTGGGAACCCCTGGTGTGACACCAGTTCCTTCATCTGCACCTGAACCACTGGCATGAGAGCTGTGTTGTTGTGTCTTGCTTCTTTCAAGAGCAATCTTCATCTGTTCAGCTTTAGTCAAAGCAACCTTAGATAGCATCGTTAAACCTTTTGACTTTGTTGCTGATTGCTTCTTCTTGGCAGGTATAACTCCCTTAGCTGAAGTCTTAATTCTTTTTTCCTTTAGAAGCTTGAGCAGGCTTCGTCTTGGGAGATGATTCAGAATCAGCTTTCTTCTTTGTAGATTTTGGTTTTGGAGTCTTTTCACCAGTAGCATAAGCACGGAAAGTCTTGTAGGCTTCAGACTCTAACATGGCTTAGTTTGTTAAGTGCTGAGGGAGAATAACGCCGTATACCTGTGTGTCCTGATGTTTAGAAATGACTCTTATTGTGGTAAACATGAGGTCATCCCTGGAATAGTGCCAAAACATCTTGTTTCTCTTTGGTATTGCCTGATCCTTTGCCATGAAGTAGTCTACAATGACTTTGGTGAAGCGTGGATAATACATGTCATTATTCTTTTTAGAATTCTTGTTCTCTACTTGATACACTAAGTCTTCCCACAGCAAGTAGACATAGTGAACATTCTTGTTATGATACATTCCCCAAAGGATTTGAGCTCGTGACAGGTGAAGACTTTCTAGAGCAGTAGTTTTTCCACTAAGACACTTATTGATGATAGCAGCAAATGATCTCCATGGTTGATGCAAGTGATTAACATTGACATCAGATAAGACCTTTATCTCACCAGTGTGTCCAATATCTCTAATAAAAGAGAGTATCTCTTCTTCAAATGGAGGATCTTCAAATTTCTGGCCTGGGAGTTTAGGGCAAATCTTGAGCATATCTCTGAAGTTGTTAACATTAACAGTATGGCTTTTGCCATTCATCTTGAACCGGAGTGAGAAATGATGTTTGGTGACAGTAGCCCAAAACTCTTACATGTAAATTTCTGGAACATCAGCAGAGACCTCAAATGCGTTGTAGAAAGGAGTGAGCTTCAAAGCGTCTAATGCCACTTGAATGGTTGGTTCATTGGATTTGAGAGTTGGGCTAAGACGTTGATTGCACTTTCCAATCTTAAGACGGTTTTCAGGTGCAACAAAAGCATCTTCCAACGCCTTTTGCTGTGCTTTTGTTGTATCCATGATTCTGCTAAGATAGGATCAATACAGTTTATGCACAACCAATTTTATACAATATACTATAGAGACCTATTGAGCGAGCACGTAAAGTTGATTCATGATGTAAACGTTTCTTAGGAATTAGGAACATTAAGACCTTTTGCACTTATTAAGATCTATCTATTTAAAAATGACAACTCAAGCTAACTTAATTTGTTTTAGAGTGTATAATTAACCAAGTTTTAACTTCCTAATTAAGATATTAAAATGCCTTTTAAATTGGAAATTTGATCTTAAGTGTTTTGGGTCTTTGAACCATAAACTGATTTCTAAGGAAAAACTTGTTGTTCGGTTCCTTAATAAACTAGTTGTTCGGTTCCTTAAAGAATAAAGTTGTTCGGTTCCTTAAAGCAATCTAGTTGTTCGGTTCCTGAATGAAAACAAGTTGTTCGGTTCCTTAAAAAAATCTGGTTGTTCGGTTCCTTCATACAAACTGGTTGTTCAGTTCCTTAATAGTATGAGTTGTTCGGTTCCTTTACAAAATAAGTTGTTCGGTTCCTTCTCACAGTAAGTTGTTCAGTTCTTATTAACAAATGAGTTGTTCGGTTACTATTAGCAACTTAGTTGTTCGGTTTCTTATGATTATAAAGTTGTTCGGTTCCTTGTAACAGCAGAGGTGTTCGGTTCCTACTAACACTAGTTGTTCGGTTCCCAAAACAGAGCCAGTTGTTCTGTTCCCAAAGACAACGAGTTGTTCAGTTCATTTTTAACGTATCACAATCAAATCATTTCAGGCAATCACACATGTTCCATTAGCATTCATATGATAAAGATATCGTTTAGGCACGAAGATAACAACATTAAGTCACAGAATCATCAAGTGCTTTCACAATGAAGCACGAATACACACTTTTGCACATATATTCAAAGAACTTACAAACAAGGGTAAGCTATTAAGGCTCAAACACACTCAAGAGTGATGTATTTAGCTCCCTAACACAAAACCCACAAGAATTTTTCAATATTTCTCATTAACCCAAATTTTCGCACCTAAACATAGCAAGAACACATTCATTTGAATTTTAAACAAAAAACTAATTTAGATGAGAGTTCTACACTCCAAGGAAAGCAATACCCCTCATTCAATTTAGGTTTTTATGCAGTTTTGATTTTGATGAACCCTAATTTGATTATTAGGGCTTTTCGAGATCAAACCCGTATTAAAACTTGATTTGATTAAGATTTGAGTTGTTTGGAGTATGGTGAACAATATCTTAGTTATACCTTTTAGTTGAAAATCACTGGCAATGGAGAAATGAAGAGGGATGATCGTTCGAGGGGTGAGGGAGGGAATGAAATATTTCTTAAGTGTGTGTGTTTGTGTAGGTGACGGTGGGTGGTGAGTTATAAAACAATTACGTTTTGACAACAAAAAAGGAAATCGCCCCTTGAAGTTTCATTATCATTTCATTTTTCAATTATAGGTTTTATTAGGCAATAAAGGTTTAACAATGGCACAAATAGTCCTTAATGTTTTTACCTAGTATTCTTAAAAAAATTAAACTTGCACATTTACTTCCTAAAGGCATAAACACATAACATATAAGGCACACATAAGCGAAACTTAATTAACTTTCTTTAAAGAATGATATTTTGTTATTGTTTAAAAACTTTTTCCCTTTAAACACATTTTTATTATGAAGAAGATATTTGACATTTTATCCCCTCAAACAATGACCCATTTTTTATTTAAAGAGCAGTAGTCGTTGTTTGAGTGGTCAAATGTCTCTGAAAAGCATTTTCTGATGAAGCAATGTTTTATCTTGAAAAACAAACACCAAAGCAAATAAGATTTCTCTTATTTTTACTCATAAGCGCACTGACACGTACACTTATGGAAACATAAAAAGAACGGGTTATGATGCAAAGTAATCACAAGCCTTTGCATGGTCATTAAGTAGACCATGCCCGAGAATAAGTTCCCGTTGAGAGGACAAATTTTCTTTTTGAAATACTTGCCTTTAAGATGATGACCAGGTTGCTATCTGAAATAATAGCAAGTCATTGACATGTTTTGAAAACATTTGGAACTTCTGGTCGAACTTCATTTACAGCCTCGTATCATTATTGAATGATATTTCTAAGACCGCAAATGTTATCGATTTTCAGAAGACATGCCATTATTACCTCTTTTTATATTTTTCTCATTTTTTAATTTTTTCTTTGGTTTTATATATTTTATATTTTTGTATTTTGTTTTTATAATTTTTTTTCTGAAAATGAAAAAATCTTTTTGGTTTTTATGGTTTTTTTTTAATATATACATATTATACAGGATATCAGAATAGGTACCACCACTATTCTTCAGCTTCATTTGCCAACTGCTTCAGTGTCTCAGGCATAAAACTTCACATTCCCAGCTTGTTGATAAGAAATTCAATTCTTTCTCTGCATAGGGCTTTAGTGAAGACGTCCGCTAGCTGATACTCCGTGTTGACAAAGTAAAGCTCTACTACTCCATTCTCCACTTGCTCTTTGATGAAGTGGAATCTGATGTCAATATGCTTTGAGCAAGAATGTTGAACATTGTTGCAGCATAAGGAAATAACGCTTTTGTTATCACAGTACATTGGAATTTTATTGAATCCAAGGCCATAGTCGGTAAGCTGTAATCTCATCAAAAGGATTTGAGCACAACAGCCAGACATGGCAATATATTCAACTTCCGTACTGGATATCGCAATGCTTTTCTCCTTTTTGATGACCAACTAACAAGTCTGTCTCCCAATAACTTCATACTCCCAGATGTACTTCGTCTAGTATCTTGGAAACCTACATGATCAGCGTCTGCATAAGCTGTTACAGCAATAGAAGAATCCTTTGGATACCAGAGTCCTCTATTAATGGTTCCTCATAGGTATTTAAAGATTCTTTTTACAGCATGTAAGTGCTTTTCGGTGGGCTTTGCTTGATACCGGGCACACATGCATACAACAAATGTTAGGTCTGGTCTACTGGTTGTAAGATACATAAGGGTGCCAACCATTCCACGATAGTGTGTAGGGTCAACGGCTTTCTCTTGTGGATCTTCATCCGGTTTGGATTTCTCCACCATGGG
The DNA here is from genome assembly GCA_026074375.1 of Tanacetum coccineum. Taxonomy (NCBI): domain Eukaryota; kingdom Viridiplantae; phylum Streptophyta; class Magnoliopsida; order Asterales; family Asteraceae; genus Tanacetum; species Tanacetum coccineum. Next base: position 4,514 of record BQNB010083196.1, read on the forward strand.
AGTATCACATGGGTCTCTGATTCCATACCATATATTTTTCAATGAATTCTAGAGCATATTTAGACTGGTTTTAAAAAGACGCCTCTGGGACTGTGTGGAAATCTGTTGTCCTAGAAAAAAAATAGATCTTTGCCAATCTTCGAACATCTTGAACTTTGAACACATTATTTTTAAAATTGATCACATAATTCAGGTGTAGTAGATGCAAAGATTATATCATCAACATAGATTTGTACCAAGAGAATATCTTTGCCTTGTCTTCTGATGAACAATGTAGGATCCACGGTTCCTTTAGAGAATTCCTGAGAGAGTAGAAACTTTGACAATAGATCGTACCACGCGCATGGAGCTTGTTTCAACCCATAGAGAGCCGTCTTAAGCTTGTATACATGATTCGGATTGTCTGGATCCACAAACCCATCCGGTTGGCTGACATAAACTTCTTCGCGCAGAATGCCGTCTTAACATCCATTTGGTAGACGATCATATTCATGTGAGCAGCATAAGCGAGGAAAATTTGAATAGCATCAAGTCTAGCCACTGGAGCAAAAGATTCCTCAAAATCAATTCCCTATTCTTGACGGTAACCACGAGCAACCAAATGAGCCTTGTTCTTTAGAATTCCTCCCATTTCATCAAGTTTTACCTTATAAATCCATTTTAAAGTAATAATCATCACTTTATCTAGACATGGAACGAGTTCCCAGACTTCAAGACGATCAAATTCATGTAACTCATCTTGCATTGCTTCAATCTAACATGCTTGAGTTAATGCGTCTTTATAGTTCTTTGGTTCAACTGATGTGAGAAAGGCATCGTAGTAACAAAATAAGGCTTGTTCATGAAGTTGGAGTCTTGTAGAAACAAGTCTTTCGAGTTCACCGATGATGTTGTCTAAAGGATGATCCTTGGTCCATTTGTTAACATGTTCTGAGTTAGGAGTAGCAGTATGCACAACAGTAGGAATAACATCCGAAGAAGATGCTTCAGAATCATTTTCTGGAATTAGAATACCAAAGAACGGATTGTTATTCATGTGTGCAACATCTAAGTCATGATTGTCTTCTTCAACATCGTTATAAATGACAGGAGATTAAGTTTTGGGTATTGTTTGAGAGTTACTAGGTGATGGTGCATCTTGATCAACATTTGTTAAGGAAGGTGAACCAGTTGATGCAGCGGGTTCTGGAGCAACTACTTTAGCAATTGGAGCATTGAATTTAGGGGTTGGGTGATCAACACTAGGTGGAGGAGTGAGTAATTCATCAAACAGCGGTTGAAACAAAAGATCCCAATCAGTTCTTGAAGGTGGTACAAACAGTGTTGAAGGAGGAGGGTTTGGCACGAGTCCTGAACTAATTATTGCAGGAGTCATTTCATGAAGTGCGGGTCCTGAACTGCTATGTTCAGAAGCTATCGCACTCAGCTCGTCAAAGTCTTCATGAATTGTTTTGATAATACGTCTGGTATGTCGGTTGTAAATTCGAAATGCTTTTTTTGTGGGTGCATAGCCAATGAAAATACCAATATCAGCCTTCAGTTGTAACTTACCGAAGTTCTCACTATCATTCATCGGATAGCAGAGTGCACCAAATACATGAAAAAACAATAAGTCGGGAAGTTTGTCATGTAAAAGCTCACATGGAGTTTTACCATGACGAAGACGTATGATGGAATGATTTTGGGTGTAACATGCGGTAGCAACTGCCTCTGCCCATAAGAATAACGAAGCTTTTGCATAAATCAACATTATGCGGGCAACTTCAATTAGTGTACGATTACGTCTTTCAACGACACCATTTTGCTGTGGAGAGCGAGCTACAAATGTTTATGAGAAATACCAACCTTCTCATAGTATTCACGTAAAGTCTAATTAACAAATTCAGTTCCATTATCTGTTCTGATTCTTTATACTGGTACTTTAAGCCGCACTTAGATCATCTTGAGAAACTTAATTATGAAATCTGGAGCTTCATCTTTTGAACTTAAGCACTTTACACATGTAAATCGAGAGTAATCATCAACAATGACGATGATGTACTTCTTTCCATTAACACTTGCGACACGCATTGGTCCACAAAGATCCATGTGCAAGAGATAGAGTTTTTCTTGGTTGGTGTCTTCAGATTTAGGTTTGTAGGGTTTCTTCTTGCTTTTGCCCGTTGTACAAGCAGAACACAGATGGTCCTTTTCAAATTTTAGCTTCAGGAGACCTCGAACAAGACCATGTCTAGATAAATGGTTGATTGCACCAAAGTTCAGATGAGACAGGCGTCGGTGCCATAGCCAAGACTTAGTCTTTGAGGCTTTTGACAAGAGACATATAGGAGAGGACGCCATCATATCTCCAAGAGACAGAGTATACAGATTGTTGCCTCGAGATCCAGTCAATAGATCAACACCTTCTAGATTACGAATGAAGCAGGTGTGTTGGCGAAAAGCAACTTCAAGGTTCGAATCACAGAATTGCCCAACGGAGAATAAGTTGTGTCCAAGTCCTTCTACGTAGTAAACCCTTGATATCGTAACATTCCCAATCTGATAATCACCATATCCCAATATCTTTGCCACGTGATCATTTCCGAATTTGATTGTACCTAAAAATTTATTGACGAAATTGGTGAGCTGAGAGCGATCTCCGGTCATATGCTTGGAGCAGCCGGAGTCCAAATACCAGAGAATAATTTGGACGACCTGCATTCATCAAGAGAGGAAGATGGAACATCAGAAACTATGGATCCCCAAGATTGACTGGGTTCCTTTTTGTTAGCAGATACAGATTTAAGAACCTTAGATTTGCTAACAGAAACATTAGTTTTAGATTTCCTAGGTTTCCGTGAGTAAACCAATGTTATGACAGGTTTAGGTGTTTCATTATTTAGAGCAGTTGGTTTCCTAAGGGGCACTTTAGTAGTTGTGGTAATCCTAGTTAAAGGGCACACATTTCCTACTATAGTGAAGGTCTGACCAGTAGGTTTCCAGATATATCCAATATTTATAAACACCTTTCTTGTTGGTTTCCAAACTTTTCTCTTTGAATTTATCTTAGCAGATTTAGATGTTACACGAGCATTCACATTATTAATAAAATCAAGAACACACAAATCATGATTATCAAAAAGCATGCAACCATTACACTTAACACATTTAAGTTTAGACTTTGCATTAAGCTTGGAATGCTGCACATTAGCAGTTCCTTTAGGTGCAACAACATAGTCTTTATTATTCAAACTAGATTTAACTTTCCTAGGGTGGGCTTCTACTTTATTCTTCTGAGTACTACTTGGTGTTTGCTGAATCTTATCTTTCTTTATATTGCCTGAAGGCTGTGATCCGCTAGCACTACTAGACGATTTTATTCCTGTAGAAGACAACATAGGTTTGTTAAAAACTAAGTTCGATGAAGAAGCTGTGTTTGTGTTTATGTTTCCTGAGGATGTGACGGGCTTAGTGAATCTAACTTTTTTGTCCTTGTTCTTTGGGGTCACAGCCACTAATTTATCATCAGAATTGTTGATACTAGGGCAGGTTTTACTGATGTTCGTAAGCAAATCCTGAATTCGTTTAGTATACCTACAAGCAGATTCTAAGGGATGATCTAGTGGATAATTAGCTTTAACATGTTCTACTAGATCCCTAAGAACTACAGCTTCTTCCTGAGTGTGCTTGATATAGGCAGAGTGAGCTGTCCTATTATTCAACAATTTTGGGGTTATTGGTTCCACATCATTCTTAAGCATCTCTGGATCAATAGTGTGTTTCATAATAGCATTATTAACTAGAGCTTTTCCTTTAAGTTTTCTTAATTCATCCTTGAGAGATGTAATTACCAAACCTTTTTCCTGGAGACGAGCATTTAAATTAGAGATTTCCATAGACTTTAGATTAACTTGATTAATTAATCCATCACATTGTTCTTTGGATCGAATACGTGCTGGTTTAATCGAGTTATAAAGTTGCTTATAGGTCTGTTTCAAATTCTCATTCTCAGCAATAAGCTTTGACACCTTATGATGCAATTCAATGTTTATTGTTTCAATCTCCTCTAAGTCCTTTTTAATCTTATCCTTATTCATTTTTCCACTTAGAGATTTAATTCTCTCTTTCAACTTCTTTATGACCGTGTTCTCTTATGATTGAGCTTTCAATTCATTTAATTCAAACAATTGATCAAAACTTGGAGCACTTTGACTTGAAACTGAATTGTCCTTTTGAAAAATTTCTTGATTAAGTTGAGTATCAACTTGTAAAGAGATGCAATGTTTTTCAAGAGTAGTAAAGCTTTTAAACAGTTTATCGTAAATCTCTTTTTCAACGAAATCCTCTTTGTTGATAAGCTTAGTCTCAAGTTTTTGACAGTTTTCACATTCATGCACATTCACAGAAGCATTATCCATAGAAGAATTCATAATTATGTTCACAATATCTTTGTTAATGACTTGTTCCAACAGTCGTTCATTTTCGTTCAAAACTTGATTCATTTTAACTTCAATTGTTTTTTACTCTAAACAATGTTGTTCCACATCATGTTCCATTTGATGAAAGACATTTTGGACTTCAGAAAGTTCATCAATCAAATATTGATCGAATGTGTTAAACAAATCCTTCAGAGCTTTTACAAATGGAATTATTTCATCCCTAAAACAAGCTTTTGTATGTTCAAACCCCTATGAGAGCTCAGTGATGGCTGTTTTCGTGGTTCTTTCTTTGACAACCATGTCAAAACCAGCAAGATGATGGTTAAGTTTCTTCAAACTCGTATTAACCATGCTGACTTTAGGAAGTTCTTTTGGAACCTCAACTTTGATGGGTCTACTAGAAAGAGTAGGATCTTAAGAATTCACAGATATCTGAGACCAAAAGGCTTGTTTAACAGATAATTCAGTTTGTGGAACAAATCATGATTTAAAATCTTAAGAAAGTTGGTTAAGAACAACATAATCGACTAGTGTAGTGTTGACTTTCTTTTCTAACATCATAGGATCCTTTTGTTTTAAAAGCATTTTTAAACAAACCTCTTCAGCAAGCATTAGGGTCTCTTCAGAGTCAAGAATTACAATAGTACTTGTATTCTTAATGACATTACCATCATAAAGCTTTGGTTCCAACTGCTAAGCTTTCTTTAGATAGAAATGATTTTGAAAACCTAGAGCTTGTTTAGTGGTATGATCATAGAAAAACTGAGGTTTCGTCAACATGTGAGCAGTTTGTGCAGACTGGTCTCTTTTAAAAACAATATTATCTATTTGTTTGATCTTCTTTTCTAACGCAATTTCTCTATCGATGTTTCTAGATTCTTCTGTCTTAAAATCATTTTTGAGAAGAGTAACCGTTTTCATTAAAGATTCCTTTTCTTTTAAATGTTCAGAGAGAGTTCGTTTAAGACGATCAATCTCTATCGACTGTGCACATGAATCTGAAACGATATCATTACATTTTAAATCACCCTTTTGTCTTTCTTTCAACACTTTAACTTGTTTCTTATATCTTTCAAGCTCAGCAGTTAATGTATCATTGACACTTTTATTGTCCAGATTTATCTTGGTATAATTAACTATTTGGGTTTTTAGTTGTTTAATCACAGATAATATCAGTGCATCTTGTTGTGCAGAAGAGTTAGAATTCTAAACAACTGCATATTGTGATTCAATCACATACTGAGAATAAGGAATGATATTGCTATCACTGGTTATTCAGTCTCTGAATGGTTCATAACATTCGACTGTTTAGAAGACTGCATTGCCTGCACAGCTTGATTAATCATATTGTTATTCACATTATCATGATTATGTACCTCAACGAGAGCATCTGAACCATAATGAGATAAATTCGCCATGAGAGCAACTTTGGCAGTGTTGAGTTCATCACAATTAGATTCATATGCATCCAAATCATCAGCTTGATAAGCGGTATTGTGAGTAATGACAGTCTGTGTGGCTTGGCCTTTTACAATATCTGGATCTGCCAAAAATACTAGTTCCTCCTCATGTAGAATTTGACCATTTGCTTGAGCTTATACCAGCAACACTTTATCTTAAAACCATGAATCATCTTGTTTTCTCTTTGGTTTAGTGCACTGTTTAGACATGTGTCCTTCCCCTTTGCAGTTGTAATAAATAATAGTCCTTTGTTTCCAGAATTGCTTCCATTTGCTCCTGGAGTGTAGGTCCTTGTAGTACCCTCAGTAAAAGAAGTTTGTCTCTCTTAAATTGGTTGTAAGGTCACTCTTCCCTCATTAGTGGTAGCTTGTTGCCTAGGGTTTGATGAATTCCTCAACTTATTATTGGTAGTGGGGTAGCGGGAAGTGACAACAACAGTCAAGAAAGACATCATATGATTGATGGCATCAATGGGATCATCACCTTTCTGGAACACTGGAACAATTAGACCTGAGTCTAGTTAGGGAAATTCAGGTTGTTGGTTAATTGTGGGAGCATATTCCACATGAGGGATGGATGATGATGGAGAATAAGCGTTGTGGTGAACAGATGATTGATAATTGTTAGAAGGATAAGTGATTGAAAGAGGTGTTGATGATTGATTGTCAGAGTATTGTTGATGTTCAAAAGGTGCTCCACACTGTGAAGATTGATATGGTGAAACTTATGGTTAATGTTGAGAATTCTGGTAAGAGTGCTGATGAGATTGATAAGGAGACTGTGTTATTTGGTGAGATGCAACTAAAGCTAGAGGAACGGAGTTGCGTTCATGCATCAAACGAACTTCATTTGCATGTCGTTCATGTTATTCCAAGTAAGCATGAATCTGATCAACATTGGTAGTATGCAAGTCTTTGACCAATTTAACATCAGTAACGAATTTGCTCCATTCAGTAGGAAGAGTATTCAAAAACTTGGTATTGACTTGAAATTGCTCTAGTGGCATCTTGTAAATGTTCATATCATTGAGTAGTAGAGTGAATCTCAAGTAGTACTCGTGTAACGACTCTCCTGTCTTGTATGTAAACTTATCAAATTCATCGTACAACTTGTACTCTCGTTCTTGCTTTGTTAATGACGTTCCTTGCATGAGCAGTTAGATTTTCTCCCAAATATCCTTGGCTACACGATGTTGACTGACAAGAGCATAAATTTCAGGTGGAATGCCTTGGAGAATGATGTTTATTGCTTTGATATCACAATCAGCCTGAATGGTTTCTGTTGTAGTTAATTCAGTATATTCCTTTGGCCTGGTTGCACAATCCACTATAATTATTGGCCAAACAAGTAGACCTTTTTCAACAGAAGCAAGAATCATTCTACCATGAGGTCTATTCATCATATAGAGTTCCATTTTTCTTTTCCATGAATCATACAAATGTTTTTCAAGCATCGGTGGTTTATTGACACCACCCGAGAGAAGTGACTTATCTGCAAGAGTTTTCATTGATAACTGTTGGTGTTAAAAGTTTACTGTTTGATCGAACGGTGGTAGAAAGAAATTGTGTTTGATTAAGTTGCCTTTTAAGTGTTTTAATTCTTGAAACTACTCGGGATTTTATAATTCTTAAAAAACCAGGAAAAACCGGGAAAAACAAATTAATGTTTCACGGGATTTTACAGGTCAAAGATATAAACCGTATAATTTTGAAAATTGAGTTGTTCGGTTTCAACTAGGAAGAGTTGTTCGGTTTCAACTAGGAAGAGTTGTTCGGTTTCAACTAGGAATAGTTGTTTGGTTTCACTAACTATCAGTTGTTCGGTACTAACTAAAACCCAGTTGTTCGGTACTAACTAAAACCCAGTTGTTCGGTACTATCTAGATTTCTAGTTGTACAGTACTAACTAAAACCCAGTTGTTCGGTACTAACTATAATTCTAGTTGTTCGGTACTAACAAAAACCTAGTTGTTCGGTACAAGTTGTTCGATACGAGTTGTTCGATACAAGTTGTTCGATACAGGTTGTTCGGTTCTAACAGACACGAAACTCAAAATTTTTAAAACACAAAAGACACCTTTTGATGGTTATTTTGCAAAATTTCTTGTACAACTAGTGTTACTAAGCCTATAGGAACAAGAAAAATGAAAACTTTAAAGGTTTTTAAGCCGAAAAATTTAAAATTAAGATTTTGTTCTTTGTAATGGTTTTGAACATAAAAGATGACCAAAAATGAGATTTTTCTTGATTCAAAGCTTGTACACCTATATCCTAAAGATACTAGATCAAATTTACCAAGGTAAATGATCTTTTAGTGTATACAAGAGCTTCGAAAGAAAAATAAAGAGATGGGACGATTTTTTGCAAAAACACACGAACCAAAAAAAATAAACACAAAAACTAAACACACCACTCCATGGATCTGATACTAATTGTAGGATATTAGTAATCTTTAACAACAAGAATTAGAGAGAGAAAGTGGGAAGGAAGGAGGTATTTCTAGTGAGAGAAAGTAAAGGAAAAGAAATGCATTAAGTGTGAAAAATACAACTAACCAACCACCTCTCTAAGGCATGAAGAGCTGTTTATATACTTATAATGGATCGTAGGCTTGGGCCTTCATGGGTTTATCCATGGGCTTTTAGCTAACTAACTATGTAAGTTTCCAAAAATTACTTAACGAGCTAACGACTGTTATCTATAGAAGTGACCGACACTTTCGTGTTCCTAACACACTATCTGCCCGAACTATCGTAGACCGTTAATCTCTTGACCAACGGTACTAGTTGAGTGAGCACGAGTGAATAATTAGATCTATTGGGGCTAATAACCCCCATCCGGGTAAGTAGCGCTTACTTGTATCGGAGGTACCGATCAACCAAATGTATGTCATGTTGAATTTTGTTTGGTAGTCTTTGGTTGGACACCTATTAGGGCAAGTTTCAACTGGCATGACTATATGATAATACTAATTGAGCCTCGGTATCATGAGCTTAGTGCAACGTAAACACCCTTTTTATGTGATATTGTATCTGTTATAATAGTCATATATGTTTTATAACTTGTGGTCCACACTATTACGTTTCAGTTTAAACCTATGAATTCACCAACGTTTGTTGATGTTTTAAGCAATGTTTTCAGGTTCTTAGGTTGGATATTCGCTCAAGGTGCTACTTGAAGTCAAATTGCTATATGTGTCTACCAATTTCTAAGACTTCTATTTAATCATGCTTGTTATTGATTTATCAAACTTTTATTTCGCTTCCACGAACTTTAAAACTGCTTTTGGATTGAATGTAAAACTATCTATTTTATTAATGTACAAGTATGAAAACCAGTATGTGATCCTTATGTGAAATATATGTGCCCTTACGTGTTCCCATCTTTGCCTTACGTATATGATAATTATAATATTATATTATGTAAGTAATAATTTCATACGCCTTACTTATTTTGAGTAATGTATCCTCATTTGCCCTATATCGTATTTTACATCGCATTCGTTTATTTTCCCTGCATCACGCATGGATGATATAAAGAGATTTATATAAACTTTTACTTGTGGAGGTTATGGCCATTTCAGTTATTTCGATTTCTTTTGATTCTTCAGATGAGAGTGTGGGATCATCCCCCATCGGATCATTTTGTTTGGCACTATTCCAGCTAAGATTCCTGCTGAGATACCTACTATTCCACCCGTTGTTCCTACCTTACCACATACCTCACCATTCTTGTGTACTGATTCATCTAAGACTTCTAGTGACTCTTCTGAGAGACCACCATCATAGGACCCGTATGAGGTTACTGTTGCTCGGTGGAGGAGCAGAGAAGCAATACGTTCATCACCACCATCATTACCTACTCATGATTTACCACCTGCAGTATGTCAGATTCTGCCCGCACCACCTGAATTACCTTGTCGGCTGGCTGTTCTCGTTATACCAGGTCAGCCAATTCCTCTTGGTCGACCTTACCGTACCCAACCTAACGGGGTGCGTAAGATGTTGACAGTAAGGAAGAGAGTTCGAGTTTTATCAATAGGTCGTCTTGCATCGAGGTATCTACTGGATCATTCTTCATCAGACCATTTCTCATCAGGTGACTCTTCACCAGATTCATCATCCGATTCACCATCAGATTATTCTTTAGCTTCTTCATCATCATTCTCTACCGGATTCTTTTTTTGTCGTACCAACTACTATTTCTGTAGGGCCATCTCGTAAGAGGTGTAGATCCCCTGCTGCTTTAGTACCATTAAGTAAGCTAGAGCATTAAAGCCTTTAGATAGTGACTTAGACTCTACCTGTAAGTTTGCTACACGAATTCAGGAGTTGCTAGTTGTTAGTGCTACATAACCTAGTTCAAGTAAACAAAGTGAGAAGTTGATTGCAGTTACACCTATAAACAAAAACATGAAAGTTAGATTTGCAGAACCTAGTACATTAACAAGTAACACACAAAAACAAGTAGACTCATGCAAAACTAAGGATACTAACAAACCTTTGTTGCCTTCTACAGGAGTAACCAATTCTACTAGTGCTAACGAATCAAAGCCTTCAGGAAATACAAAGAAAAATAGGATCTCGTGACTAACAAGTAGCAACAAGAAGAATAAAGTAGAAGACCACCCTAGGAGTGTTAAATCTAGTTTGAATAAAAAGAATCGTGTTTCTGAACCTATTTGTTATGAAAATGTTAAGCATTCAATGTTAAATGCAAATTCTAAGCTTATTTGTTCTACATGTAATGAATGTATTTTTGATGCTATTCATGATTTGTGTGTTCTTGATTTTTTGAATAATGTGAATGTGCGTGTTTAATCTAAATCTGTTAAGAGCAAAAAGAAGAAAGATTGGAAACCTACGGGTAAAGTTTTCACTAAAGTTTAATATAGATGGATACCTATAGGTCGGATGTTTACTATAGATGAAATTAAGTTCCCTTTAACTAGGATCACCTCCACTATAGTAGTGCCTCCTAAGAAACCATTCTCAACAACAGTAGTTAAGAAAACACCGCCCAGTAGCAATAATTTAGGGAAACTCAAAGACATAACAAATGTGAGTTCGAGTAGCAAATCTAAGATTGTAGAATATAGGATTTCTAACAACTTAGAACCCAAAAAAATTAGGAATCCAATGTTTCCACTTCTCCATCTTCTTCCCGTGTCCATTTCAGATCGTTCAAATCGTCCTCTGGTACCTGTATTCGGGCTGCTCCAAGCACATGATTGGGCAACGCTCTTAGCTCATCAACTTTGTTAGTAAATTCATGGGTACCATTAGATTTTGGAATGATCATGTTTCAGCAATCATGGGCTATGGGGATTATAAGATAGGAAGTGTCATGATTTCTTAGGTTTATTATGTGGAGGGATTAGGACATAACTTATTTTCAGTGGGTCAATTCTGTGACTCTGATCTTGAAGTAGCATTTCGCAAACACACATGTTTTATTCGTGACTGGTATGTGCTTAAATACACATACCTTTTACCTAATAAAACGAGCTAAAAAGACCAATAATGACCGATAAATGCAGAAAATGCATTGTATTCGTTTGTATTGTGAATTGTGTCTTACAGGTAACGGATATTGCAAAAAAGGGACAAAAACGAAGCAAAACGGACAAAACCGAGCACTAGAATGGAAAGAGTGCGAGAAATCAAAGCCGAAGGCGAATTTATCTTAAGTCTTAACCAAATCCAATTCCGTTAATCCATAAAACTTATAACTCTAAACTTGGCCTAATTTACAAAAGCCCATGTCCTCAAACTTTGACCCAGTCAAAGTTATATCAAACAAAAACGGGTAAATAAGATTTACTGTTCATCTTCTTTTTTCCCTCCCTTCACCATCAATAAAATCACACGTAAGGTAACATTCATTCACCCATCACACGCTCACCTTCTAGAAAGCTTATCCCTGACACCTTTGACAATAGAATGACACGCTGGCAATCCTAAGGCCAGTGATTGGAAGATTGGACGTGGCATCAAATCAAGGGTCAAGATTTATTGCTTGGAGAATAATCAAGATTGAAGGGCCAGGATTGATTGATAATGAGCGTCTTAGGGTCCTAGAAGCTTCACCTCTCAGCTATATAAGGAGGACTTCTCACTCACTTGGGAGGAGTCTAGTTTTTTTAGCTTATTTTAGTTTTTAGTTGCTTATTGTAGTTTTTAGTTTATTTGTCAATCATTTGTATTCAAAAGCTTTGTAACCTCGTTTCTTATTAATAAAATTTAAGTTTCCTTTATATTAAGTTCTAATTCTGTTTTTACCTTAATGCAATATGGTTTAATATGAGTTTAGAAATCACATAATAAGCTCTTTTAACTTCATAATCTAGCTAGAACTCAGTTAAGCCCTTAAAGCTTAACTGAGTAAGTATTTCACCTCAAAACTCACCCTAAATATAACCTCAGCTTATGTGGATGATAAGCCAATTTGGGATGGGCTTATGGACAATACCAGCTTGTTTTTAAACAAGCTGAAGCTTGTAGATCAGTTCCTTGAGAGCTTATTTGTCCCTGTTTAGCTGGGACAAAGGTACTGTTAGGAATTATGTTTTCCTGAGTTAGTACTATTAGTATTAGTTAGTTAGTACTGCCAGTATATATGTTAGTACTGGTAGTAGAGTTAGTAGTAAGTTAGTACTGCTAGCATATATAGA
>BQNB010083196.1:17444-27639 GCA_026074375.1 Tanacetum coccineum
GAGGTACGCCGAGTAAGAAGAACCAAAACACATCAGTTATAAACCTTTACCTTTCAGATCTATTCAATGGCAGGATAAGACGATGAAAATCCACCACCACCACCACCAACCTAACAATACCCTCACACTGTGTCAACCATTAAACTCCCTATTCTAAAGAAAGGTGAGTATGACATATGGGACATGAAAATGGAACATTACTTGAGCCATACAGACTATCATATATGGGAAGTCATACAAAAGGGAAATGGTCCTGTAAATGTCTCAACAGACACAAACGGACAAATAAAGGTTTTACCTCCTAAAACTGCTAAAGAAATTTTAGCTAAAGAGAGAGAAAGGAAAGCAAGGACCACCTTGCTTATGGCTATACCATAAGACCATTTAGCAAAGTTTCACAAAATGACTGATGCTAAAGAGATGTGGGAAGCTATCAAATCCAGATTTGGTGGTAATGATGAATCTAAGAAGATGCAGAAATACATTCTGAAGCAACAATTTGAAAGTTTTTCTGTATCCAACTCAGAAGGATTGCACAAAGGTTATGACAGGTTTCAGAGTCTTTTGAGTTCACTTGAGATCCATGGTGCAAGTGTCTCCACTGAAGATGCCAATCAGAAGTTCCTTAGGTCTTTACCTTCTTCCTGGTCCCAAGTATCCTTGATCATGAGGACCAAGCCAAGAGTGGACAGTCTTAGTTTTGATGATCTCTACAACAATCTTAGAGTCTTTGAGTCTGATGTTAAAGGCTCTACTGGATCATCTTCTAGTGCACAAAATATTGCCTTTGTTTCTTCTGAAAGCACTAGCAGTACTAATGATGTTAGTACTGCTTATGGTGTTTCTACTTCTTCTGGATATAACTCACAAAAGGAAAACTCTTCATCATACACAGATGAACTAATGTACTCCTTCTTTGCTAATCAATCTAGTGGTCCACAATTGGATCATAAGGATCTGGAGCAGCTTGATGAGTATGATTTAGAAGAGATGGACTTGAAATGGCAAGTGGCCATGATTTCAATGAGATTGAAGAAGTTTTACAAAAAGATAGGATGAAAGCTGCAATTTGATGCCAAGGAACTAGTTGGATTTGACAAGACCAAAGTCGAATGCTTTAATTGTCACAAGACATGACATTTTGCTAGGGAGTGCAGATCAAAAGGGAATCAAGATATCAGGAGGAGAGATACAGGGAACACTGGGTATAAAGCAAAAGACAATGGGAGGAGACCTGGAAAACAGGAGGAGCCTAAAGCTTTGGTAACTCTTGATGGAGATTGTATTGATTGGACTGGTCATGCAGAGGATGAGCAAGAGAACTTTGCTTTGATGGCTTACAACAATTCAGGCTCAGACACTAAGGTAACATCTTGTTCAAAAGAATGTGAGGAATCTTATGCTAAGCTTAAGAAATTATATGATGAACAAAGGGAACAACTTGGTGATGCTAATATAGAAATTCAAGCCTATACTCAAGCTTTAAAAAAGGTAGAAGATTAATTAGTTTGTCATCAGCAAAATCAACTTGTTTATGAAGAAAAAATTAGGTTTCTAAAAATTGATTTAGATGATAAAACTAATGTGCTCACATATCATAAGAAACTATTAGTAGAAGCTGTAAAAGAAAAGGAAGAATTAAAAACTAAACTTGAAACTTTTCAAAGTTCTTCTAAAGGTCTTAGTAAACTGCTAAATAGTCAGATGAGTGCTAAGGACAAATCTGGGATTGGGTATGGAGATCAAATACATGAAGATGTTTTAAGTTATGAAAATGAAGTTCTTGAAAGTGTATTTGACAGTAGGTCTAGTGATGTAGAAGATAGTCCTGTGTATGATAGATTTGTAAAAGTTGAAGGAATGCATGCAGTTCCCCCTCCAATGACAAGGATCTACATGCCTCCTAAATCTGATTTTGGAATAGACGAGTCAAATTTTACATATGGTCCAAAACAGTCCTAATACTAGTCGAATGCTGCTGTTGTTACAGTGATTTTGTCTCTTGTAAATCAAATTCTAGTGTAGAAACACTTGAATCTGTGCCTAAACCAGCTGTAAATGAACCCAAAGCTGTCAGTAAACCTAAAGTTTGGTCTGATGCTCCTATCATTGAGGAGTATGAGTCAGACAGTGATGATGAATATGTGATTAAACCTTCAAAAGAACAGGAAAAACCTAGTTTTGCTTTTGTTAATACTGTTAAGCATGTAAAAACTCCTAGGGAAACTGTTAAAGAACAAAACACATGTAGTCCAAGTCCTAAAGCTGACAAGAGAGACTGGAATGGTTTAATGTCCAAAAAGCTGGGTTTGGGATATGGTTTCACTAAAAAGGCATGCTTTGTATGTGGTAGCTTTAGCCATCTTATTAGAGATTGTGACTTCCATGAGAAAAGAATGGCTAAACAAGTTGAATTGAACAAACAAAAGGGTAAGGGTACTGGTCAAGGGGAGAATAGACCAGTGTGGAACAATGTGCAAAGATTGAATCACCAAAACAAGTTTGTTCCAAAAGCAGTACTAACTAAAACTGGCATATTTCCAGTTAATGCTGCTAGACAAAATCCTTCTAGTCAAGCAGCAGAAACTAGTACTGCTAGAAAAGTTAATACTGCTAGACCCATTGTGAATGAAATCAGACAAAGAAATAACTTTTATAAGTCTCATTCACCTATTAGAAGGCCATTTAATAAATCAACAGCATCAAAAACAAATTTTACAAATCCTAAAGTAAATACTGCTGGGGACAAAACAGTTAGTGATGTTAGGGGCTATAGGGAAACTGTTGTTAAGACCTTAGTAGGTTGTAATTGGAGATCTAAAAGACACTACTAGAATAAAGTCTCCAAATACAATAGTGGATCAAACTCTAGTAAAAATGTAAATTTTAAAGATCCACTAGGCAGACCCAAGTCAGCAATGGCTTGGGTCCCTAAGAGAAACTAATTTCTCTTATTTGATGTGCATGATGATCCACAAAAAGCTTTAGAAAGGAAAAAGGACTTGTGATGTGTGTGTGTGGATGTTCCAGGCACATAACTGGGAATAAAGCCTACCTTGTTAAATATCAAGACTATAATGGTGGCCCTGTTGCTTTTGGAGGAAGTAAAGGTCAAATAACTGGTAAAGGTAAAATAATAACTGGAAAGTTAGATTTTGAGGATGTGTACTTTGTGAAAGAACTAAAGCAATTTAATCTCTTTTTTGTGTCACAAATGTGTGACAAGAAGAACAAAGTTCTCTTCATGAATCTGTATGTCTTGTACTGTCTCTGACTTTATGTTGCCTGATGAAAATCAAGTATTACTTAGAGTCCCCAGACAAAACAATATGTATAGTTTCAACCTAGAGAACATTGTTCCTACTGGAGGTTTAGCTTGTTTGATTGCAAAGGCCACAGTTGATGAATCTAACAAATGGCATAGAAGGCTGGGTCATGTAAATTTTAAAAATTTAAACAAACTTGTGAAGGGAAACCTTGTAAGAGGTTTACCTTCAAAGATTTTTCAAAATGACCACACTTGTGTTGCTTGTCAGAAAGGAAAGCAACACAAGGTCTCCTGTAAGGCCAAAGTAGTAAGCTCCATTAGTCAGCCTTACAGCTTTTACATATGGACTTATTTGGACCCACATCTGTAAGGAGCATAAACCATAAGACTTATTGCCTTGTTATCACTGATGATTTTAGCAGGTTTAGTTGGGTGTTCTTTTTAAGAACTAAGGATGAAACTAGTGGCATCCTTAAGGACTTTATAAGACAAATTGAGAACCAATTAAATCAAAAGGTTAAAACTATTAGATGTGATAATGGTACAGAATTCAAAAGGACATTATTGAATTATGTGGGTCAAAAGGGATCAAGAGGGAATACAGTAATGCCAGAACTCTACAACAAAATGGAGTTGCTGAGAGGAAGAACAGGACCCTAATTGAGGCTGCTAGAACAATGCTAGCAGATTCATTTTTACCTAACACTTTTTGGGCTGAAGCAGTTAGTACTGCTTGTTATGTCCTTAATAGGGTGTTAGTGACCAAGCCTCAAAACAAGACACCTTATGAACTTATAACTGGTAAAATACCAATCATAAGCTATATAAGACCTTTTGGGTGCCATGTGACCATCTTTGAATACATTAAACACCTAGGCAAGTTTGAGAAAAGTCTGATGAAGGGTTTTTTGTTGGGTATTCCTCTAATTAGAAGGTTTTAGGGTATTACAATTTAGAACCAGGGGGGGAAGAGGGAAGGTGAAGATAACCTGCATATAAACTTTTTGGAAAATAAACCTAATGTTGCAGGAAAAGGACCTAATTGGCTGTTTGATATTGATTATTTAACTGATTCAATGAACTATCAGCCTGTTACTATAGAGAATAAAGCTAACAAAACTGTAGGTCCAAAAGAAGCTAATCATAATGCAAGTACAAAAGATAATATTGATGCAGGAAACTCTGAAATGGAAGCTGAACCTGCTCAAGAATACTTTGTACTGCCATTATGGTCTTCTTATACTTCAACAGTCAAGAGGTCAGAAGCAAAGAATGGAGATGAAAAGCCTAATAGGGATACTGGTCCAAAGACAAATGAGGAGCCAAAAGATCAGGAAGATCAAGCCTTTTTGGAGGAGCTTGAAAGGCTTAAAAGACAAGAAAAGGAGGCTAATGATGCAGCTGAAGCTTTTAGAAAGGAGTTTGCTCAATGTACTAAGGATTTGCTTCTTCAAGCAGGAGCTGCTAGAGCTACCAGTACTAACACAGTTAATACTGTTAGCACACCAATTAGTACTGCCAGTCCTTCAAGAGTTTTTAGTACTGGTGGACCTGATCTAACCAACAATGACCAGAATGATTCTCGAAATTCCTGCTCTTAGGATTTTATGGACAATCCAAGTGGATGGATTTTACCAATGCATTTTGAATGATGAGGGTGCAGTGGCTGACTTCACTAATTTAGAAACCACTATGAATGTTAGTCCTATTCCCACATCAAGGATACACTCCATTCATCCTACAACTCAAATTCTTGGAGATCCAACCTCAGCAGTTCAGACAAGGAGCAAAGTGAACAAAAGTTCTGGAGCTCATGCTTTTGTTAGCTATATTCAAAAGCAGAGAAGAAATAATCACAAGGATTTCTAGCACTGTTTGTTTGCTTGCTTCCTTTCTCAGATTGAACCCAAGAAGATATCTCAAGCTCTTGAAGATAAAAGTTGGGTTGATGCTATGCAGGAAGAGCTGCTGCAATTCAAGATTCAGAAAGTTTGGATTCTGGTTGACTTGCCTTTTGGGAAGAAGGCAATTAGGACAAAATGGGTT
Source organism: Tanacetum coccineum (assembly GCA_026074375.1). Taxonomy (NCBI): domain Eukaryota; kingdom Viridiplantae; phylum Streptophyta; class Magnoliopsida; order Asterales; family Asteraceae; genus Tanacetum; species Tanacetum coccineum. The sequence continues at coordinate 22,759 of BQNB010083196.1, forward strand.
TACAGGAATAAGAAGGATGAAAGAGGTGTTGTAGTTAGAAATAAGGCAAGGTTGGTTGCCCAGGGATATAGACAAGAGGAAGGGATAGACTATGATGAGGTTTTTGCTCCTGTGGCTAGGATTGAAGCCATCAGGATCTTTTTGGCCTTTGCTTCTTATATGGGATTCATAGTTTATCAAATGGATGTGAAAAGTGCCTTCTTGTATGGCACAATTGATGAGGAAGTGTATGTGTCTCAACCTCCAGGTTTTGTAGATCCTAAGTTCCCTAAGAAGGTCTACAAAGTTGTAAAAGCTCTGTATGGTTTACACCAAGCTCCCAGAGCCTGGTATGCTACTTTATCTACTTTCTTGTTGAAGAGTGGATACAGAAGAGGAACCATTGACAAGACTCTTTTCATCAAGAAGGACAGGAATGATATCATGTTAGTGCAGGTTTATGTAGATGATATTATTTTTGGTTCTACAAAGAAGTCTTGGTGTGATGAATTTGAGGCATTGATGAAGAGCAGATTCCAGATGAGTTCTATGGGAGAGCTCACCTTCTTTCTTGGATTACAGGTCTAGCAGAAAGAAGATGGTATTTTCATAAGTCAGGATAAGTATGTTGCAGAGATCCTAAAGAAGTTTGATTTTGATAGTGTGAAGACTGCCAACACTCCAATTGAGACCCAGAAGCCCTTGACCAAGGATGAAGAAGCTGCTGATGTGGATGTATATATTTATAGATCCATGATTGGCTCTTTAATGTACTTGACTGTTTCTAGGCCTGATAATATGTATGCAGCCTGTGCTTGTTCTAGGTTTCAGGTAACTCCAAAAACCTCACATCTTCATGCTGTGAAGAGGATCTTTAGGTACCTTAAAGGCAACCCCAAACTGGGCCTTTGGTATCCTAGAGTGTCATCATTTAACCTAAAAGTCTATTCTGACAGTGATTATGCTGGAGCAAATCTTGACAGGAAATCCACAACAGGAGGTTGTCAATTTCTTGGCAGGAGACTTATCTCATGGAAGTGCAAGAAACAAACAATCGTGGCTACTTCTACTACAAAGGCAGAGTATGTTGCTGCTGCCAACTACTGTGGGCAAGTATTGTGGGTTCAGAATCAACTGTTAGACTATGGGTTCAATTTTATGAACATAAAGATCTACATTGATAATGAAAGCACAAGCTGCATTGTAAAGAATCTAGTGTTTCACTCCAAAACAAAGCATATTAAGATTAGGCACCACTTCATTAGGGATGCTTATGAGAAAAAGCTTATCCAGGTGCTTAAGATTCACACTGGTGATAATGTGGCTGATCATCTTTTATACCAAAAGATTTGATGTTAGCAGAATTCAATTTCTTAATTGTTAAAACATTGGGAATATGATCAACCATAGCCAAATAAAAAAACTGCTTCCTTCAGGGGAGGCAAAATGGCAGTTTGATTTGCTATACAGTTTGGAAAATGATGTTAAGGTTCATTATGATCTTTAGGATGAGGATTGAGGGACTTAGACCTAATAGTAAATCAGTAAATGTACTTGTGTTCAACTGTTAAAAATAAGCAATGTTCTCACCCCAAAATATATGTAAAACATGGGGCTATGAAACTCACCTTGACGGTTAATCGATGGAGATTGGGAATGGATCAAGGCACGTCAAATAGCGACTCAGTCAAACACCAAGGTCCTAAGCTTGACGGATGATGGTGAGAAGGAAAGGTGGTGGTATGGTTTGGACTTGGTTGCTACCTCTTCTAAGTCGAAGCCTAACTCTAACACTCCACAATATTTCTCGCTCGCATAGTATGGTTTTCTTCTTGATTTCAAAGTTTGGTCATGCTACAAGTATGCATGCATGGTTTCTAATTTATATTCAAAGTGTTGGCTTGGTTGCTGAAACATGGCATGTGAATGCATACTATACACACTATTGACTCATAGTATAGTTTATAATACTGTTAGTCATCATACATATTTTCTAATACTGTTAAAGCATCTCTACTATTCCTTCTTTCTTTCATTTCAATTTGAAAATTGAATCCGGTTCATAATGCGTAGAATGTGAATGAATCTTCCAAGTGATAAAGTAGTAGGGCAGTGTATGTAAGACTTGTAATGATAGTGTCTCATTATTATTGTATATTGGTTTCCATATGGTTTGTATGTATAAATCTGATATTGATTTTTCATATGCACATATCAGATGTTGTTTATTTATTATTATATGTACTTATATGTGTATCACTTATTTTATCTTTGTTGAATTCAATTATAGCTGTCACGATTGTTTATTTGTATGTAGGCGGTTTTATAAATGCTACTAACAAATGACCTCATTTCACAAACGTGAAATGAGTATGATTTTTTTTGTTACTCGTTCTAAGATACCCTTTTAGACATAGAGTAATAATGATGATATCCGTGCACAAATTAAACTTTCTATGACAAAGTAAATGTTTGACGATCATAACATGATTTCTCGTTGAAATTAATGGTAAACTTGCAAACGTGCAGTACATGACTTTTACCTAACGCAAGGAGAGTCTAGTTTTTCTTACGGGGTGTCACAAATTAATCCATTGTTATTAAACAAATATACACAAAATCCAAGCTTGAAAAACCTAACCGAGCCCTAATGAACCCGCGACCTCCATTTTTGCTTTTTAACTCATTTTGAGACTCCACTTTGCAACCAAGCACCTTGGTGACCATGCTACTTCATCTCAAGCAGATTACCAAGCTACTTAACCCATCACATGGTTAGAAAATTTGCCACATCTTCTCCATGGTCTCCATGTATACCCGCGGCACCATAGGAAACAAACAACACATCAAACCTAGTTCTAGACTTGCATACTCACTACCTATCCCTTCCATGTCATCCCTTAGCTGGTCCAAATCATCTCTACCTATCCTAAACTTGGTCACCAAGTTTCCTTGGCCACCAAGGAGTTCGAATACTATAAATAGGGGTAAAACCCTTCCATTTCAACTCACACCCCACTTCTTCTTTCTATAACCCACCATTGTAGCAAATCTCTGCTCAATGAGTTCCTAAGGAGATCCAAGAACAATAATCAAAAAAAATATTTAAGCCTTGAAGCCCTAGAGTCGTTATTCTAGGCGTACGAAGCTAAAAGTCCCGATTTCAACCCATTTTCAAGCTATAAGCTCAAACCCAGGTTCTAAATGTTCCACTTCTGCTCCTATACCCTTATGATGTTCATATGATCATGCATAAACTCTTGTTAAAGTTTTATAACTCAATTCATGCTCATTTTCCATTTTGATCCAAAATCGTACACCCGAAACCCTAATTTCATGTTTTTCTTGAATCTATGAGCTAATATGATAAAATGTTGTTATAATCTATCCTAACATGCTTAACTAATGTTATTATAACAACTTTATCAAGTCTTGAAGGAATTTGAATTAAAAACCTACGCGTTTTCATTATAAAACCCTAATTTGACCCGTTTTGATTTTCGGCTTAACGAATCATTATTTTAAACTTTTGTTACATTAAACCTTTATATTTTTGCTTTTATTAATAAGCTATAACCTGAAACTGTCTTTTGGAATGTTAAAATAAGCTTGCATGGCAATTCGGACTTGTTTTGTAAACATTATCCATGCAGGGGGTATATATCGTAACTTTCTGAAACTTATAACTAAAAGGACTAAAAATGTCATTTTATCAAAGTATAACTATAGGGGTCTATTATGTCACTTTCCAAAGTGCAAGGTATACTTTTTATATCTTTTAAACTTGTAAGACCAAACTCGTAAAAGTGTAAACTCCAAGGGTATATTTTGCCATTTTTCATTTTTAAGGGTATGAAATGTAACATTTTGAAAAAGTATAAAAATATGTTCAAAATATTACAAGATATAACTTTAATTAATGCTTGTCGTGCTTATCATTTCCAGATATTGATCAAAACGCTTAAAACCGATTATATCGTATCACAATACTAGGGAGCTTCATATTAAGGGTTTCATCTTGGTATTACGTTCTGACTGAGTTGTTGGGTTTACAATTTAAAGTGCCCTAGCTCCTAAAACGTTTACTGAATGAATTCTGAAATATGATTGCCCGAACGGTGATACAATAATTCTAAAATCTCCAATCAAACTCATAACGATATTAAACTCTTAGAACCAAAGTTCTAGAGTACAATCTTCCTAAGACTCAACATATTATCTCAGGTTGCGTGACATGGCTATTTACTATCATTTTGCTATATCAACCTTCCCTGTTAAGATTGTGATAAAGTCGTCAGCTTTTATTTTGGAATATTTATTACAACTACCTATCAGGTGAATATCATAACCTCGCCTTTACTTATTTACATGTTTTATAAACCAGTGAGGGGATACATGCTTGTTACAAACTCTTTTACATACTCATTTATCTTATAACAATGTGATTACTTTTCAAAGACTTAATGAATTCATAATCCCACATTTCAATCTTTTGAATACTTTATAAACCTGTGATACCTGATATAAACCATGAATGCAAGTATTTTTAAATGTATGCTATCTAGATATATTATCGCCTAAGTAGCTTCCAGTGCCATTATTTCCATATCACGAATCATTAATTACTTGCATTGCGAGTGAACGCGAATATTGTGAATAGATCTAATAGGGGTGACGACCCCTGTTTGTATACCCATTCTTGGGGTAGCCAAACGCATTATATTTGTCCTAATAGGTAACCTTGGCAAGTTACCTTTTCCACAGGGACATCTATCCCTAACCAATATCTACATGATAATTTTGTTTTCCATACTGTATTCCAGGATAATTGTGCTCATGCAATTATTACACTATAACTGGTATTCAACTATTACATTTCAAACCTAAGTATTTCACTCAGCC
>BQNB010083197.1:7802-29100 GCA_026074375.1 Tanacetum coccineum
TACCACATTAGCTTACCATTATTGTTATTCAATTCCGTAATGTAATTTTCATTTTCTTAATGTAATTTTCAATTCCATAATGTAATTTTCAATTCCGTAATGTAATTTTCAAATTTGAAATCAAATAACTACTATTCCAACGGATACTATTCGAACTATATGTTTTAAAACGTATCTGTGTTGTAATTTTAAATTCCGTAAAGTTCATGTTTTTTATTTCTGTAATTTTTTTCCGTCTTTTCTTCCGTGTATTTTTAAGAGAAAAAGCTGAGTTGGCGCTGACATGACGGTGTCCTCTACGGTCACTACTACATTCAGTCTTTGGCATTATATATGCCCCTGCTAGTTTGTATTTGAGATACAAAAATAAATAAAGGCCCTATAATTCTCTTGATTCATTGAATTCAAAATGGCACCAGAGGAGGTTTAAGGCCTCAAATCCAATTCCCTATAGCCCCAAAACATGGGTGATGGTGATGCAGAAACATCCAACAAAACTGACGGAAACCTCAGTGATGCAATCGACCCGTCATCACCATACTACCTACACCCTTCAGATTTTCCCAAACAACTACATGTTAATGAAGTCCTCATAGATGGAAATTACATGGATTAGGCACAAGAGATGTCTAACTTTCTTTATGCCAAGAACAAAATTGACTTCGTTGATGGAACTATCAAGAAACCTAAGATCGATTCGACAAAATACAAGTCATGGATGAGGTGTGATGTAATGATAAAAAGATGGCTTACTACATCCATGGAGAAAACCATTCATGACAGTGTGAAGTATGTTGGCACGGCTTTAGAGATGTGGTTAGATCTGCAAGGGAGGTTCGGAAAGGAGAATGCCCCAAGAGCCAACGAATTAAAATAGAAAATCGCCGCCACCCGTCAAGATGGCAGCAACGTTTCCACCTACTACACTCATCTTAGAGCCCTATGGGATGAGTCTCAATCGATCCATTCCTTTTGGCGCTGCTCTTGCGATGGCTGCTCATGTGAACTGGGTAAAAAAATTATTGAACATGTTGAGAAGGAACGACTTTATGAGTTCCTCATGGGCCTTGACAAAGATTTTATTGTTATCAAGACTCAAATACTAGCGACAAAACCTATTCCAACCTTGGGGACTACCTATCACATGGTGGCAAAAGATGAAAGACACCTAAAGATATCTGATGAGAACCGAGCCACACCGGAATCTGCTGCGTTTAAGGCCTTTTAGAAACGTGACGGTAACACTAGATTTTTTAAAGAAAAGAGTACCAATAAGCTTGTAAAGGAAGGGAAGGAGAGTGAGATTGCCTGAATGTGAGAAGAGTGTCATTAACGAGGAAGGATGCTACAAGTTAGTTGGTTATCAGGATTGGTGGCCTGGAAAGAAGGTAGACCAAGACAAAACCTATGGTTGTTATGTTGAAACAGGAGCTAGTCTCATACCGGGTATTAGTGACGAGCAATCAGTTATTGTGGAAACTTCATTTTCTGGTTGCTGGATCCAATAATGATGTTGAATACAAAAACTGGAGCATATCATGCCAGGGGTAATAGGGACAATGTGTGGGTTGTTGACTCGGGTTGCATCGAGTATATAACCCATAAACTTAATTTGCTTATGAATCAGAAAAGAACCTTAAATGAGGCACCGGTCGTCATACCAAACGAGAGTACCATTCCTGTCATAGGAAGAGGGGAATTTTGGCTTCCAGGGGGAGTGAAAATAAATGGGGTTCTTTACGTACCAAATTTCAAATATAATCTCCTTTCTGTGAGCCGATTAAGCAATGACTTACAGTGTGATGTAACCTTTTTTCCTGATTTCTTTGTCATGCAGGGGTTACGTACGAGGAACTTGATTAGAGCGGGTAGATTCCAAAGGGGGTTGTATCTTATGGACATGTCGAATATTAGTAGAAGGACCATGATGACCACTTTGGATACATGGCACAAAAGATTAGGGCATTCTTCAAGGAAGAAGCTCTCAAACGTTAATTTTCTGAAGAATAATTTCATTAATTCTAGTAATGCTTTATGTGATTCTTGTGCTAAGGTGAAACATACCCTAACACCTTTTCCTATTAGTTTTATTAAAACTACTGGTTGTTTTGAGCTTATTCATTATGATATTTGGAGAGGTTATCGTATTCCATCATATACACGGGAAAATTATTTCTTAACTATTGTTGATGACTATAGTAGGGTTGTGTGGGTTTTCCTTATAAAAGGGTTGAATTCAATTAAAAGGGTTGAAGTCCAATTTGGAAAATCAATTAAAAGGGTTAGGTGTGACAATGGTTGTGAGTTCACATCCAATTATATAATTGTATTTTTATTGAAAACAGAATTTTATTGGAGGCGACCTGCCCGCACACCCCTCAACAAAATGGGGTCGTGGAAAGGAAACATAGATATTTATTAGAAACAGCACGGGCATTACGATTTGAGGCAAACATTCCAAAGAGATTTTGGGGGGAATGTATTTTATCTGCTGCGTACATTATAAATAGCCTCCCTTCTAAGGTGATCAAAAACAAAACCCCTTACGAATTGGTTTGGAATGAAAAACCTGAGTATGAACATTTGAGAATCCTTGGATGTCAAGCTTAATTTAAAAACCATAACACAAAGGCGGATAAGTTTGAGCAAAGGGGTAAACCTGGAGTTTTTTTGCGATACCCACAAGGAACCAAAGGGGATAAAATCTATGACATTAAAGATGGAGAGATAATTGTGAGCAGGGATGTTTCTTTCATAGAGAATGTTTTTCCTTTCAAGAACATCACAGAGAGGAACTGCAATAATGATGATGGTCCAACCAAAATCTAAAATGAGACACCACATGATGTTTTGGATACTCTAAAAATTTCGAATGAAGAATAAAGTGTACATGCCCAACAGGAAAAGTGGTTTTGAATTTTGGCCAATTCTAAACTAACAGGAATCGAGTGTCGATGGAATATAAGAGACTTTTTGGCTACCAATCTTGTTTTCGGGCCAGGAAAGATCCGGCCACGATAGCCCGCTAACATCAAAATGAACCCCAACGAAGAAGCACAAAGAACCGACTAGTCTCAAACACTCGTATCAATCGGATATGCATAAAGCTTCCCCCTTCAGTCGATCATTCTCAACCCGACTCCAATTAGGCTATCTTGACGGTACACCCTATTTCTCATTTTGTATCATATGATAAATTTTCTAACTCCCACAAAGCTTTCTTGAGGGCTATCAACTCAAACAATGAGCCAAGCTGTTTTAAACAAGCTTCACAGGATGAGAAGTAGAGAGAGGCTATGCAACAAGAAATAAAGGCTCTCGAAAACAATGGAACGTGGACACTAGAAAAATTACCAGAGGGAAAGTGAGTGATAGACTCAAAATGGGTCTATAAAATGATGTATAAGTCCAATGGAGAAGTCGAAAGATACAAGGCTAGACTCGTTTACAAGGGTTTCACACAAAGGGAAGGAGTTGACTATCATGAAACGTTCACTCCTGTGGCCACAATTGTAACCGTTCAGACTCTATTGGCGATTGCCACAAAGAAGAATTGGATTATTCACCAGTTAGACGTGAATAATGCATTTTTGCGTGAATAATGCATTTTTCAAGGAAGGAGATACAAGAGTATGCCGCCTTTAAAAATCTCTCTATAGGCTTAAGCAAGCTTCAAGAAATTGGTACCACAAATTCACCAAGTTTCTCCTCTCATTGCACTTTAAACAATCAAAGCAAGACCATTCATTGTTCGCATATCATGTGGGAGGAGTGTACGTCACCATTCTCATTTATGTCAACGATATTATCATCATCGAAAACAACACAAAAAAATTTAGCAAACGAAGAAGGAACTTCATGATGAATTCAACATTAAAAATCTTGGTACATTGAAATACTTTCTTGGGATTGAGAGTTAGGCAACAAACATTGATGGTTGGTTTTAAGTAACGGAATACACCTTGGATATTCTCTGAAAGACAGTGGTATATGTTAGGGATGTCGCCCGAGTGCTTTTCCTTTTGAGCAAGAGACAAAGCTAGACAAGGGAGATGAGGAGGCTAAAGTCGATGCCACTCAATATCAAAGATTAGTATGACGACTATTGTACCTATAAGCTACTCGACAGGATATAACGTATGTCATCAACATTTTAAGTCAATTTGTTTCTAACCCACGTAAAAATCACTTCGAAGCTGCAAATCGGGTCATGAGATATTTAAAGGGGACGCCAGGATAAGGTATTCTTCTCTCACAAGAGGGACCACCTGTCCTAACCGCCTATTGTGACTCTGACTGGCTAGGGTGTCCATTCACAAGACGATCAAGAATGGGTTATTTGCTTCTTTTAGGTGGATGTCCTATTTCATGGAAGACAAAGAAACAATCGGTTGTATATCATTCTTTAGCGGAGGCAGAATACAGAGCAATGGCTTTGATGTGTTTCAAAAGCTTTAAATTTATAAGACTGAAAATACTGGACAATTATATGGAAACACACGCTTAAAAGTATAACCAACGTATGCTATATAATCTTTTTAGGTAAGACCAGGTTGTTCCACAAGGATTAGAGTAGTGTTCAAATAATCAGAAAGAAAATAGACTTTTAACAAATTGATTAACTTAGTTTTACCATTATAATAAAGATGACTACCCGGAAGTAGTTGACAGAGAGAGAATTCAGTAGTGTTTGGAAATGATTTGACCATTGGAAGATGGGCCCATTAAATTTAATTGATACCTCCATCCGTCAGGAAAATGTTTTCAAGATTAACTTGGTTAATTAAGACTCTATATTTAGTTAACTAGTCCCAAATGCTGCCACTCAAATAAATCTTGTTTCTATTATTTGAAAACTTATTTTTTTGTTTATCAGTTTACGAAAGTGGTTTTCTTGGCACGGACGATAAGAGATCATAGACAAACTATTTAGATAATAACAGGTCTTTCGACCAAATCGAAATGATTATATAATCTAAGATGATAAGCAAAAGTGGATAAGATAAGATATAACAGGGGTGCAACGTAAGCTTAAGATTATAAAGATCAGGATCATACCAAACACTTATTCATTATCGTAATGTCACTGAGTAGTCATGAGAGAGTTAGCCTCTCATGGCTATGGAGTTCATAACAAAATTACACTTAACATAAATTTCTATTATTTTGACAACTAAGTAGGAAATATTCTTCATTCTTGATTGTTTGATCTTCGTCTTCAACTCACAAGGTGTTTTTGGTGTTTCTTGGTGAAAGGGAGGGAATGTGTGTGTGAATGGTGAAGATAGAATGAGAGGAGAGGATGATTTGAGAGTGCAAAATCGGCTCTGTTATTACGGCTCAAAATTGGAAAGTACGGCGGTTTTGAAGAATAAGTGTGCTTTGTGGCGCATTGCGGAGTTAATGCGGGGTCATTTAAATGTTTTGACTGAAAGTCGCGGCCGCACTTACAATAACGTTGCGGCAAACTTGCGAGTTAATGTAGAGAATTTATTCAGACTTAAATTCTTCTGATTCGGGAAAAGTGCGCGGTTTTTAGAGGCATTACAAGAAAGTGTGCGCGCCACATTGGTGTAAGATGTGGCGGACTTACTGTCTTTGGCTAGCAATCTTTTCTTTTCTTGAATTCACTTCCCAAAGTGTGTAACATCTTGAGCTTGCAGACTGTAGAGTACTTCAGGTGAATATTAGACATTTTTAGCTAATTAAGTATCGAATGTTCACGAGTAAATGATAAAATATATATAAAAATTCACGCCCCATAGAACATGTGATATTTTGGGGTTATCCAAATCCCTCCACACTTAGCTTATTGCTTTGCCCTCAAGCAATGGTAGCGATGAAACAATAAAATATTATCGTGACAATGGAGACATTTGAGATTATTAAGAGATATTCAATTTAGATAACTTTTAAAGCATAGACATATAACATCGTACCTCACATATGGGATTGTGTTTGATTTTTAGATTAATCAGCTACTCAGTAGGGTTATTTATGCTTTTGTAAAGAACACTCAATTTGCACCAGACATAATGCTAGAAGCTTCCATAGGCTTGTATTCAACACATTAATTACCCCTGACGATGGGAGGATCTTTGGTGCTAGAGCGGATTCAATCTTCAGAGTGCCGAAACATAAGCCTTCATTAGTTTGATAAATACTATTACACATATGAGAGGAATAAAATTTTAATTACCAATAATAACAAAATAAAGGTTTGGCACATACTTCTTCAATCAATCTTCAGATATTTTAGCAACATATTACTAAAAGGAGCACTTGCCAGAACAAGAACTTGTGGTGATTAGGCTTCGGTCTAGTAAATGATGATTAAACATAAGTTCTAGAGCTTCTAAATTACCGGCTCTTTCAAATATAATTATCAACCATTACCAATGTTCCAGAAAAGGCAACAAAGACCATACATACATATCCGTAATGACAAAATAGACACATATGACTGCATTCAAACCTTAACTCGAACAAGCTAAAGGCATCAATTATCTTGGGCATCAAAGGTGGATACCCGAATATTTTAAAGGCTTTGAAATTCTTATAATTTAGTAGACTATGGTGTGCTAGTTCTAATGTCATTCCGGTTGGATTTGCCTTACTAAGAGCATTTTTTATATTTTTGAAAGAATATATCTATTAAGATTTTTAATAAGATTTTAGAAAAATTTTGGTGGGGCAAACATAGAGGGATATGATTAATTTTTTCTATTTGGCTCCCTCCACACTTAAGTTAAACATTGCCCTCAATGTGATAACTGATAATAGAGTTAAAATAGGGAAAATTAAAGGAGAACGATACTTCCCGGGGCATAGAGAATTGCATAACTGCGGTAGAGCTATCTTTTGGAGCATACGTCAGAATTTTCATAACTTTAAGCTGAAGTACCTACATAAAAGTAAACAAAAGCACACAAAAAGAAAATATTTTTGTTCTTGTTTTTTTAGAAAAATGATGTTAGTAGAAGAATGAAGGAGGGACTCCTCCACACTTAAGTCAAGCACGGGTTGCCTCCCGAGAAGCGGTTAATTTTTAGAGAGTCGTTAGCTAGACTCGTTCTTCGAGATTCATTCGTTTGGTAAAAAGGGGGTGACTGCATCCCTTAGGTCATTATTCTCTTCATAATATAGTTTGAGTTGATGGCCACTGACTATGAACGTCTTTTCATCTTTTCCGTAAAGTTCAACATATCCGGATGGATATTGATCTTTCACTACATAAGGTCCTAACCATCGAGATCTGAGTTTTTTGTTGTTTAAATTTGTATTTTGAGTGAGAGAGTAGAACGTTATCTCCTTGTTTGAATTCTTTTCTCATTCTTAATTTTCTGTCGTGCCAGACTTTGGTTTTTCCTTGTATAGTCGAAGGAGTCTATACATTGATTGTCAAAACATTTATTCTCACAGCAGCGATGAGATTTGGGTTACATAAATCTTCAATGCCTAGTTTGCACGGTGTTCAATTTCACAACGGTAAAAGGCAGTTCTTTCCATATATTAGCTGTTTGGTTGTCTGGTATAGTTAGGTTGTTTTATAAGGCAGTGCGAAAAAGCCTATAGGCGTCATCCAAGTTTTTCTTGACCAGAGTGCAAGGATGTCTTTAAAGTTTTTTCAAGAATTATTTTGAGAGGCTTCTGTTTTGTTTTGTGTTTTCGAACTTAAACCACTGGTTTGAGGGTGATTAAGATGTAGAGAAACAATGGTTGATAGACTTATATCTCTTTTATTTGTTTTCTACAATTATTTTGTTGCAGAAGTGAGTTCCTCGGTCGCTGATTAGAGCTTTAGGCATTCTAAAACGACAGAATAGTTTCTTTAGAAATGTGACTACTACTCGGGCATCATTGGTTCGTAAGGCTTGAGCTTTGGCCCACTTGGATACGTAATCAAAGCGACTACAAGTATTCAAACTTATATGATTTGGGAAATGGTCCCATAAAGCGATACCCCATTGTCAAAGATTTCACATACTTAGATGTTGTTTTTAAATGCATCTCCGTCACATTTTGATCCTTTTCCTGTCTTTTGGCATACTTCGCAAAGGTAGAACTAGCGTTTTGACGCTTCTTTATTGATCGTTGGTCAGTAAATTCTCAGTCCAAACATAAATCAATCAAACAACACATAGACATATTGAATAATTAATGATAAACAATTTTACCTGATTAAAACATAGATTATAGGTAGTTACAATAGGGTTTTGAGGCCCTAAAAATGACCTAAAAAGCTTCTAGAATGATTAGGGTTTTGAGGTACAATAGGGTTTTGAGGCTCGAAAACTATTGTTCTTTTGTTGGTACGTCATCCCTTTTGGTATAATATCACCGACTAGGTAGTTTGCGAAGTCTACGAACCAAGGTTCGTTTTTGGTGTTGATTTCCATAAGAGTTTCTCCTGGAAAGTCATCATCGACTTCACTGTCATCATGTGTTTCATTATTTTTTATTCGAGATAAATGGTCAGCTGCAACATTTTCTGTTCCTTTTCTGTCTTTGATTTCTATTTTGAATTCTTGCAGAAGTAAGATCTAACAAATAAGGCGTGGTTTAGCGTTTTGCTTTTTGAATAAATGCCTTGGAGCTGAATGATCAGTGTGAACAATAGTTTTCGAAAGAATAAGATAGGATCTGAATTTGTCAAATGTGAAAACTATAGCCATGAGTTCTTTTTCGGGTACGGTATATTTTTGTTAAGCTGGATTAAGGGTTTTGCTTGCGAAATATATTGGGTGAAAGTTTTTACCATCTTTCTATCCTAAGACGGCTCCAACTGCGAAATCACTTGCATCACACATAAGTTCAAATGGAAGATTCAAATTTGGGATTACGATCACGGGAGCACATGTGAGTTTCTCTTTCAATAATTCGAATGCTTTTTGACATTCATCGTTGAATTTAAATGGAGTGTCTTTTTCGAGCAGCTTAGTAAGAGGTCGGGCTATTTTCAAGAAATACTTAATGAAACGTCAGGAAAAACCAGCATGTCCCAAAAAACTTCTAATACCTTTGATATTAGATGGGGGTGGAAGTTTTGAGATTACATCGATCTTTGCTTTTTCGACTTCAAGTCCTGCACTGGACACTTTGTGTCCAAGCATGATTCCTTCGTTGACCATGAAGTGACATTTTTCCCAATTTAGGACTAGATGAGCATCTTTACAACGTTGGAGCATTTTATCGAGGTTGTTTAGGCATGTATCAAAAGAATTTCCAAATACAAAGAAATCCTCCATGAATACTTCGACTGATTCTTCAATCATATCATGAAAGATTGCCAAAATACACATTTGGAATGTGGCAGGAGCATTCCATAGCCCCAAAGGCATTCTCCTATAAGCATATGTTCCAAAAGGACAGGTGAACGTTGTTTTCTCTTGATCATTAGGATCGATAGGAATTTGAGAACACCCAGAAAAACCATTGAGGAAACAAAAATATTCATTTCATGCGAGTCTTTCTAGTATTTGATTCGTAAATGGTAAATGGAAATGATCTTTTGCGGTTGCTTCATTTAGTTTTCGATAATCTATGCATACTCGCCAACCCGTAATGGTTCTTGTTGGAACGAGTTCAACATTTTCATTGGTGACAACCGTAAAACCACCTTTCTTTGGTACACAATGAATAGGACTAACCCAAGGACTATTGGAGATTAGATAAATTATACCGGTATCCAAGAGTTTCATGATTTCTTTTTTAACAACTTCTTGCATGTTTGGATTTAACCTTCTTTGTTTTTGGACAACTGGTTTCTTGTCATCCAAGAGTTGTATCTTGTGTTTACAGAATGATGGGCATATACCAGGAATGTCTGTTGTTTTCCAAGCAAAAGCTTGCTTATGCTTTTTAAGGACGGATACAAGTTTGTCTTTCTCTTCTTTGGATAGTTGAGATGATATTATAACAGGAAGAAAAGAAGGTTCTTCTAGGAATACATATTCTAGATGACCAGGAAGACGTTTGTGTTTGAGATCCGTAAAAGGTTCTTCGAGAGATGTTTTGATCTTATAATCTGTATTGATGGTGATTTTCTCGAATGGCTGTTCTTCGGTGTCGGATTCAGAATCAGAATTTTCATCGGCAGTCATTGCCATGAATTCATCGAATTCAGCAAAGATTTATTCTTTGAGAAAGGTTCCTTCAATGGAATGGAGGATTTTACTACCTTTGTCTAGAAGGGCATCAAAATCTTCTTCTAAGATCTCATCGATGACATCGATACTGAAACATGTATCATCGTTCGAATAAGAGTGCTTCATCGTAGAATCGATATTGAAATTTATTCGTTCAGTTCCAACTCTAAGGTTGAGTTGTTTTTGTTTAACTCGAATGATTGCGTCAGCAGTATGAAAAAAGGGTCGTCCTAAGATGAGAGGAACTTTGCTATCTTCTTCCATTTCTAGGATAACAAAATCGGCAGGAAAGGTAAATTTACCAACTTCAACAAGCATATTTTTAGCTATTCCAACAAGGTATTGGAATGATCTGTCGGCTAATCTTATGCTCATTCGGGTAGGTTTAAGAGTTTCGAGAGATACTTTCGCGTATAGCGAATATGGCATCAGGTTAATGCTAGCAACAAGATCCGCTAAGGCATTACAGGAGAAGGTTTTGTTGAAATTACATGGAATTAGAAAACTTCTGGGGTCTTCGAGTTTAGGTGGAACATTTTTTGGATCATTGCTGAACTTTCATCGCTTAAGAAAGAGGCAGAAATTTTTTCGATCTTGTGTTTGTTGTTTATTAGTTCCTTGAGAAATTTTCTATAATTAGGCATTCCGGCTAAGACATTCATAAGAGGTACATTGATTCGGACAGCTCGGATTATGTCGAGGTATTTTCCGTATTGAGCTTCCATTTTTTCTTTCCTTAATCATTGATGATAGGGGATTTTTAGTTTGTATGGTTTAGGTAATGGAGTCTCTTTGACTGGTTTTAGATTTTAAACTTCATCTTCATCATCACTATCGAAGTTGATAGGAGTTTCATGATTGTTTTGTTGATCATTTGGGTTAACTGGTGGGTTGTAAGATTTACCACTCTTTGTGAATACGGCATTCACATGTTCATTACAAGATTGTGGTGGTTGGTAGGCTTTGGAATTGTGTCCTTTTTTGTTTGGTTGAGTGCTACTAGGAAGAGATCCAGAGGGTAGACCAGATTACTTGTCAGCAAGTCTATCGAATTTGGTTTCAAGGTTTTGGATTGAAGCTTGATGATTTTTAGCAACGGTTTCGAGTTGGGTTTTGAGATCCATGAATATTTCTTTGACGAAAGCGTTGTTTGTTTGCTGAGATTTCATGAAATCGTTGAATTATCTTTGGAGGTAATATGGTTTGTCATCGGTGTTGGATTGATAATTGTCTTGGTTGTAACTACTTCGTTTGTTTGATTGCCAATTATCGCGATTTGAGTCTCGGTCACGGTAATCATTGTAAGAACGAGTCTTACAAAAAGTTTGCATGAATTTAGCTTCGTCTTCGCGAGACACAGGTGTGTCATCTTCATCAAGATCAAGTTTTGTTTTTTTAGAATTGGTTTGAAGTTCTTTGTACTCAGCATCCATCTTTAGGGTCATGGCATCCATTCGGGCCATAATTTTGTCAGTATCGGAATTACTGCTGCTCCCATCAGTGAAAGCAACGGTTTTCTTAAGATATGATTTGTTCTTTTGATTTTTACCCCAGTCGAGCTTGAGTAAGACTTTATCTTTGAGGAGCTCATAAGCTTGATTTGGTGTTTTATAAAAGAAAATACCACCAGCTGTAGCGTTTAGAACTTCTTGGGTTATTTCGCTTAGACTGTGATAAAATATTTTGATAATATTGCCCTTAGATAAATTTTAACCATGGCAATTTCTGAGCATTTCCTTCATACGAAGCCAAGCATTAGTTAGATATTCGTTTTCATGTTGAGAGAATGCTCGGATTCTCTGAGGAGTCGGTTGAAAAGAGCTGGGGGAAAGAATCGGCTAATGAAAGTGGTTTGAAGTTCATCC
Organism: Tanacetum coccineum; assembly: GCA_026074375.1. Taxonomy (NCBI): domain Eukaryota; kingdom Viridiplantae; phylum Streptophyta; class Magnoliopsida; order Asterales; family Asteraceae; genus Tanacetum; species Tanacetum coccineum. The sequence goes on from BQNB010083197.1 coordinate 19,816, forward strand.
TAAGTTTCAATAGTTCATTCGTTGAGTTCGTCCAACCATGTTTTTGCTTCTCCGATGAGTGATAGGGGAAACATCATTAAGCAGACGGCTTCATTTTCAGTATCTCTGTATTTGAACATATCACAAATTCTGAGAAATTCATGGATGTTTTTGTGAGGATCGGTTTTGGTTCTACCATCAAATTGGTTTCCTTTGACAAGGGTCAAGTGGTTACCTTTAATAGCAAATTCGATAGCAGTTTTAGGAATAGTGATTACAGAACCGGGAGTCGGAGCGACAACACAGTCAGCAGCCTACATGGGTTCATCATCCATTAGGAAAAGATTTTCAAGAACAGCTAGAAAGTGACGGAAGTGCTTGATGTCGAGAATTGGCGGATAGACAATTCTGAGGTTTTGAGGTGGGTTGTTTCTTTGATTGAATTGAACTCTTCTGTTTTGTCGACGACGTCTTCGATTCAGAGTACGTTCAGGTTCGGGTAATGGTTTGACAAGTTCATAATTGGAAGCATGTGTATGCCTCCAAAGGAGAAATTATTCAGGATTAGTTTGCCAGAAAATTGTACGCCGATTGTTGAAAAAGAGGGGGGGTTAAAATAATTTTCTAGATTTTGACTACAGAACAGCTAAGAAATCCTCGGCAGCGGCGCCAAAAACTTTTTAGGTAAGACCTGGTCGTTCCACAGAGATTAGATTTCCTTTGACAAGAGTCAAGTGGTTACCTCTAAATTTATAAGACTGAAAATACCGGACAATTATATGGAAACACACGGGTAAAAGTATAACTCACATATACAGTATAATCTTTTTAGGAAAGACCACGTCGTTCCACAGAGATTAGAGTAGTGTTCAAATAATCAGAAAGAAAATTGACTTTTAACAAATTTGAAAATAACTTTAGTTTTACCAATGATAATAAAGATGACTATCCGGATAGTTGACAATAATTCATAAGTGTTGGAAAGGATTTGACCATGAAGATGGGCCATTAATTTATAAAAATGATTCCTCGTCAGAAAACGTTTGCACAGATTAAATTGGTTAACTTAAGACTTATATTTAGTTAACTAGACCAAATGTGTCTCTCAAATAATCCAGTTACTATTATATGAAAACTTTTTTTGTTTATCAGTTTACGAAAGTGGATTTCTTGGCACAGACGATAAAGATCATAGACAAACCTTTAAAACTATATAGATCATAACGGGTCTTTCAACCTATACCGAAATGATTATATATTCTAAGATGATAAGCAAAAGTGGATAAGATAAGATATAACAGGGGTGCAACATAAGCTTAAGATTAAAGAGATCAGGATCATACCAAACATTTATTCATTATCGTAACGTCACTGAGTAGTCATGAGACAGTTAGCCTCTCGTAACGTCATTGAGTAAGAAATATTCTCTGTTCTTGATCGTTGGATCTTTGTCTTCAACTCACAAGGTGTTTTTGGTGTTTCTTGGTAAAAGGGAGGGAATGTGTGTGTGAATGGTGAAGATAGAATGAGAGGATAGGATGATTTGAGAGTGCAAAATCGGCCTCTGTTTATAGGCTCAAAATTGGGAAAAGTGTGGCAGTTTTAAGAATAAGTGCGGCGTTGAGGAGTTAATGCGAGGGTCATTTAATGTTTTGACTGGAAGTGCGGCGCACTTACAAATAAGTGCGGCGAACTTGGCGAGTTAATGTAGATACATTTATTAGACTTTAATTCTTCTGACTTCGGGAAAAGTGCGGCGCACATTGGTGTAAGTGCGCCAGTTTTAGACAGGAAAGTGCGGCGCACAATGGTGTAAGTGCGGCGGACTTCATGATCTTTGGCTAGCAATCTTTTCTTTTCTTGAATTCACTTCCCAAAGTGTGTAACATCTTGAGCTTGAGTCTGCAGAGTCTTCATGTGAACCTATAAACAATTTTAAGCTAATTAAGTATCGAAGGTTCATGAGAAATGATAATATATATATATATATATATATATATAACGCTATAGAAACATGCATAATTTGGGCGTTATCAGGCTTCTACTGTTAGCGAGATTCTTTGGGTCAGGTGGCTACTCAAGGATTTGCAGGTTGACATCGTCACTCCCTCTCAACTTTTTTGTGATAATCAAGCAGCTTGGCACATTGCCAACAACCCTGTCAATCGTGAACAAACAAAGCATGTCGAAATGGATTGTTATTTTGTTCAGGAACGAGTGGATACTAAGGAGATAGTCCTGATGGCCATCGAAAGTAAAATGCAGCGACCTACTCACCAAGGGCCTTCGACTGAGCAACCTCATTTTTTACTTAACAATATGGGCATTAAAGACTTACATGCTCCATCTTGAGGGGGAGTATTGGGTTTTATTTTGGTTTATATATTCTCCTCCTTATTTTCCTCCTGATTTCTTGGCCTATTCTTTATTCAATATTCTGTTTCCTTGTTTACTTGATATGTTAGGCATTATATATGCCCCTGCTAGTTTGTATTCGAGATACATAAATAAATAAAAACCCTACAATTCTCTTGATTCATTGAATTCAAAAGGTTTTGCAAAAGGATACGACTACTTATGCATTGAATGTTAATGAAGAATCTTCTGTCCATGGTGTGTCGATGTCATTTGGTTATGAGGTTATTGGTTTGGTGCATAATCATGATGATTTGAATCATTTTTCCGCTAATGTGCAATTTGGCATTGGTAATGAGACATTATTACAAAATGATGATACTTTCCATGTGACTACTACTACTGTTAACATGTGACTAAATACTACTGTGTTTTTTATATTTTTTTTTTTTTTGTAAAAGCACCATAGAGTTTTGATAATCGTTGTTTATATGATAGTCGGAGTAACTCTAATCCTATGTCGCGTTGATTTGGAGGATGGAAGTTTAGCGGCGTGTGATAATTGGGCCGATCCTATTTGGTGCTCGCTCGACGTAGTCGTTATTAAATGTACATTGATGATATGACATATGACTAGGCGTGTGTAAGCGGGTGATTATGAGGATGTTCTTGGTGGACTGACTAAGGATGAGCGAAGTGTCATTTTTAATGCGATTATGGAGTTGGGTGGAAAGCTATTGGCTGCCACAAGTGATAATGAGTAAACACCCATTTTGAAGATACACTCTATGGATATTTTTTGGTAAAAGGGTTGCATTCCCAGTTGTGGAATACCATGTTAGTAATAATTGGAGTAAATATGTCCTAACACGACTAATGATGAATTCAAAAGGTTTTTTTCTTTGTCAAATTTGAATCAAGGAAAGGGTTGGATGATGTTCTTGAGAATGGGATGTGGATGATCCGCTTACTCTTAAGAAATGGACAATGAATACAAGGCTTTTCAAGGAAGAGTTAACTTGTATTCCGGTGTGGGTTAAATTACACGATGTATCAATACAAGTGTTTTTGAAGGATGGGATTAGTCTCATTACAACTCAAATTGGTAAGCCAGTCATGATTGATTCTTTCACGAGTTCAATGTGTATTGATTCTTGGGGTCATAGCAGTTTTGCGCGTTGTTTGATTGAGGTTAAAGTTGATGTGGCCTTGAAAGATAGTGTTACTATAGGCATTCCTTTGCTTGATGGTGAGGGTTTTACAAAGGAAATGGTCCAAGTTGACTATGAATGGAAACCCCGTTTTTGTGATCATTGTAAGATCTTTGGTCATGTTTATTACCAATGTCCTAAGAATGTTACAGGTATTTCTATTCTTGATAAAATGAAGAATGATTGTTTTCAAATGGTGGCCACCAAAAGAAAGAGTGGTAAAACAGGTTCTACTATCAATAATTGTAGTGGTGCTGCAGCTTGTAAGGTTGTTTGGCAGCCTATTAAACAGAAGGTTAGCTATGAGCCTAAGGCTCATGGAAACTTGCCTAAGAATAATGCTCCTAAGGTTTCTGGTTCTGCTAAAGATGCTACATCCAAGAAACCACCTACTTTGAAGGGAGGTTTTCATGTTCCTACTAGCAAGCCTAGTGTCCCCACCTCTAACCCTTATGATGTTCTGGATGATATGGAGAGTGATGAAGAGGTTGAAGTAGTCTATGATGAAATTGTCAATCTCAGTGATACAAGAACGGGAGCTAGTCCTTCTATAGATCGCGACGGTTCCAATACTTGATTATCTTGTTTATGCCTTGTTGGCATTTTTTTCTCTAGTTTTTCTTTCTTTATTAAGATAGCTAGAGTTGTGAGTGTTTATGGCTTGTCATAAACCTTTTTTAAGGTGTCTATCATGCGTTTTGCTTTAGGTTAATGTAGTAACTTCAGCCACATCCCATTTGCACTCAAACTTTTTTGGTTTTAATATACTTTTCCGGCGTAACCCTATACAAAAAAAATGATCAATGTTTTAAAACCCGGGTTGACCCGTTGAACCGGGAACCGGTTGGAGGACCGGGCCTGATGTGAATAGATTTTTGGCATATTTGGAACCGGCAGGTTTTATATGACCCGGTTTTATATACCCGGCCGGGTCTCAAAGGATTATATTTAATTTTTATTTTATGAATAATAAAAGCTACTTTTGTTACCCCAAATAAGAGGGCAGGGTGTAATAACGAGTTCCACTCGGTAGGCCTAGGTGGAACCAATTTAAACCCAAGTTACTGCACCACACCGCTATGTTATGTTGGTTGGTGCACATTGCCCTAACCAACGAGTTGTTGGTTGTGTGTTTTGTTTGTTTGTTTGTTTTTAATCATTTTTTGCGATGGGGTTGTGTTTTAGTTGGATATGATGGGTCCCAAAAGTGTAAGGTGCCTTTTTCCTTTTTCTCATAAAGATCAAGCTAAGGCCTAGTTCACATCTCTCGAACCAGGTAGTATTCACTCATGGTCTCAAATGCAATCCGCGTTTCTTGATAAATTTTATTCTATAAGTAAAACTGCTGCCATTAGGAATAAGATTAAATCCTTTTGTCAAATCCCAGGCGAGCAGTTTCACAAAGCTTTTAATAGATTAAAAGCGTTGTGATGTATAGAACTTGCCATCAGTTCGCGCGGATAATCAAAATGTTGGAGCTTTGTCAAAGTCCTTCTATAAGGGGTTGTAATTATCAGAACCAACAATTCGTAATGGCAAACTAGTGGTGTGTACATTTTTCGTCATAAGACGCATGGAGGCAGAAAGGGGGAGCGCGTAATATTTGTGAAAACTAGCAAGGGTTCCAAAACCCAACCTTCGTGTGCGTCAAACAACCACACAATCCTTTGCTAATTTGATGTCTAACCAAACACGGCACAAATGCTGAAATTAGTGATGCTAAGTAATGAAAAGTGTTTATCTTATTAATTAAGAAATCTATGAAAAGGGTGTCCCTAATATGTGATGTCGCAGGCATCGGCAGTGGCGGAGTGCGACTTAAAGTGTGGTGATCCGTGAGTCCATTCGGTCAATAATTCGCGAATTGAGGTTCAACCATCGAATGAGGATGTAAATGGGTGTCTATGGAAACCAGTCGCCCGAAATGTCCCATTTCGTCGTGAAAAGCTACAAACTGGATGACACAGTCATCCTAAACTTACTTTGGGCGAAATGAGGCGACAATCGCCTCTAACAATGACCCAACAACATTAAACAATGTTACAAATGGAAGGTATGAGGGTTGCGATTCATCAAACTACCTAAAAAATTACCAACTAGCAAATCTCCTACCACAAAGGGCGCACATCAAAACCGCACGGAGATCATGGTCAAGGTTAAGCAATGGACCGTAAGGGCAGCGGAATCCAATGTTAGACCAAACTCAGTTATGACTTGAATCCTAAATGAGAGATGGCCAATTCTAATCAATGGCATTTTAAGTCCGTTTTTGGTTATTTTAGCTCATTTTTAAAGGTAAAAGGTATGTGTAATTAAGCACATACCATTAACCGAAAAGGTGCACAACCGAGAAGCGGGTAAGCTTCCAAGCTATCCCACCCTCAATCTAAAGCATAAGCCAGATGGTCCCGAGCATGTGAATATGGTGACATCTCTTCGAAATGGTAAAACCTACAACAATGACATCAAAATTCCAAGTGTTCATGATTTTTCACATGATGTCGAGGATTTCGTTACTGGTGACGAAATTGTCGTTGAAGAGAAAAAGATGATAATGTTAAGTCCGATTCTGAGTTGGTAAATGATTTGTTAAAATATTTTCCAAAACCACCAACACAGAATCCTAAAGCTACTGAATCACCCAAAGTTGGGGAGGGTGGTATGTCAAGCACAACCACTCCTTACCACGCAGCTTTAGAAAAATCAGCATCTGCAAGATTGGCTAAAATGGGTCCTCATTCTGAGGATATATGGGAGACTTTCAAGCAAGTAAAGATCAATCTCCCCCTTATTGATGCTATCAAACAAATTCCTGCATATGCTAAGTTTTTAAAGGACTTGTGTACCCAAAAGAGGAAACTGAAGGCAACTTTGCCTAAAAAGATTGACCTAATTGAGCATGTCAATGCGGTTTTATCTACCTCTCTTCCTCTCAAATTTAAGGATCCTAGAGCACCATTGATTTCAGTTATGGTGGGAAATATTGCTATTAAGAAGGCGCTCCTTGATCTTGGTGCCAGTATCAACATCCTTCCTGCTAGTTTGGTCGATAAATATGACTTAGGAACTCTTCGTAAGACTGACACTATAATTTCCTTAGCCGATCGATCTACCAAAATTCCTAGAGGCATTTTAGAGGATGTTATTGTGAAAGTGATGACTTCTATTACCCAGTTGACTTCTTTGTTTCGGACACCGAGTCACCATACAAGGATGTTCAACTAACCATTATCCTTGGACGACCATTCCTAGCCACGATAGATGCCAGGATTAATTGTCAAACTGGCTCCATGGATATTGCTTTCAGTAATAAGAAGCTATGATTAAATGTGTTTAATTCTGGGAATTCTCCTACTATGAATAAATGTTAGCAAGTGGATGCGATCGATGTGGAAGTCCAAAAGCATGCACCCCATTTGCTTAAGGACAATCCTTTGTACTTTTATCTAACTGGTGAAAATGAGAAGATTCTTGATATTGCTAAAGTACAAGAGATTCAAGAGTGTTTAGTCAGTTCTTTGGACCATCAAAAACCACCTTGGTCTTATAAAGTGGAGCCCTTGCTTGCTAATTTTGACACAGCTACAAAGCCGTCACTAGAGGTGCATTCAACTCTTGAGCTGAAACCTTTGCCATCCAATCTCAAATATGCTTTTTTAGGTCCTAACAATGCTTTACTCGTTATTGTTACTTCTGATCTTTCTGGATTATAAGAGGAAGAACTTTTGAAAGTGCTTTCCAAATATAAAGCAGCAGTGGGATGGACAATTGCAGACTTGAAAGGAATCAGTCCTTCATTATGTATGCACCAAATTGTTACGGACCCAGATATTAAGCCATCAAAAGATGCGCAAAGGCGTTTGAATCCTAATATGAAGGAGATAGAGAAGAAGGAAGTTCTTAAATGGCTAGATGCAGGTATCATCTATCCCATCTCGAATAGTAAATGGGTAAGTCCTACGCAAACGGTGCCTAAAAAGGCTGGTATCACCGTTGCGGAAACCAAGAGTGGGGAAAAACTCACCACCCGATCAGTGACCGGGTGGAGAGTGTGCATAGATTACCGTAAGCTAAATAATGCCACATCTAAATATCATTTCCCACTACCTTTCATTGATCACATAGTTGAGAAGCTTTCTGGTTAAAAGTTCTATTGCTTTTTGGATGGGTACTCCAGGTATAATCAATACCCATCCATCCTGATGACCAGGACAAAACCACTTTCACATGTCCTTATGGGACATTTGCATTTTGTCAAATGTTGTTTGTTCTGTGTAATGCACCCGCTACCTTTCAGCGGTGCATGATGAGCATCTTTTTAGACATAGTAGGAGAATTTGTAGAGATATTTATGGATGATTTCTCCATCTTTGGTCAATCTTTTGAAAGCTGTTTGGGTTAGCTTGAATGTGTGTTTAAAAGATGCACCGAAACTAATCTAGTGCTTAGTTGGGAGAAGAGCTATTTCAGGGTTCGTAAGGGAATTGTATTGGGGCATGTCGTATCTGAAAAAGGATTCGAGGTTGATCGTGCCAAGGTGCAAATAATTTCAACCCTTCATCCTCCCACTAAAATTAAAGCTATGCGATCTTTTGTTGGTCATGTAGGGTTTTACAAGCGATTAATTAAAGATTTCAGTGCTATATCAAAACTTCTTTGTTACTTACTCTTAAAAGATGCACGATTTGACTTTAATTAATCATGCCTTAAAGCATTCAATATGCTTAAGCAAAAGCATGTAGAAGCCCCGATTATGTAGTCACCTGATTGGTCAAAGCCTTTCGAGATCATGTGTGATGCGAGTGATTATTGTTGGGATTAAAAGTCTTCTTGATGCTGTTGGAATTACTGCTGCTTATGTTTTTGTTAATGTTGCTCAGTTAAAGTTAGTGCTGCTCATGAACTTAAAAGAAAATATGCTAAGTACTTACTACTGCTAGTACAAAGTTAGTGCTGCTAGAACAAAGTTACTACTGGTCAGAGATTAAGACAGTTCAAAGGAAATATGCTAAGTGGTTACTACTGCTAGTACAAAGTTAGTACTGCTAGTCAATATTAGTACTGCCAGTGTATCAGTTACAACTGTTAGTTATAAGTTAGTACTATTGTTCATATAGTTAGTATTGCTTATATGATATGTATTAAGTTATTTTATTTATAGAAAAGATTATGGATACTTAGGAAAGTATTGTAAGCTGACTAGGACTCCTTGGTGTATAAAAGGAGGTCCTAGGGCATAGGTACTCTTTGCGCGATCAAAGTCGATTTTCGAATACTCGTGCCAGTAGAAGGCTTTCTTTATACTGTATTTCTACAAGCAAGCTTGCAACAAGGCTTTGAAGAATAGTACACTTTCAGAACATTAAATCATACATATGGAACAACACATTAAGAACTTATCATATGTTTATGAGACCAACATTACAAAATAAAGATCCAGCCATACAACTTAAACCATTATCGAAAACAAAGTGCAAATTAAAAACGAAGCAAACCATATGGCAAACTAATTAAGCTTCTGCAGTAGGCTGTGTGACACCATATTTGACCAACATCTTACTGAAAGCATCGGATGTGCAGACCTGGTACTTAACCTTCCCTGAAGATGACAAGAAAACTTCAGTAAGTTCAAATTTCTCTAAGGTAAGACATCTACTGTCCATCGTCTTGTTAAGAACCTTAAGAGCCAATTGCACAGCCTCTTCTCAAACGAGCAATGGAGTTTATACCACTCCATCGA
>BQNB010083198.1:6284-29100 GCA_026074375.1 Tanacetum coccineum
GAAATCTTTGTATTTTGAACAAGTGGACAAGTGTAGCTTCGGCTTATGTAACAAATACTTTGTTAATTCCAATGTATCAATTTTAAATGACTTTTTTGTCGTTCTATATACATCTTGTGTTATTGATCTATGAAGTAACACGCCCCGGATATCCTTACTCAGTTGCGACCCAATTTAGGGGTGTTACAGACGTTATTTGATGTCATCACCTACCTGTGTGAAAACGACTTGTGTCCTTCGTGGGTTGATAATTTCGAAACAAAAGTTGTATCAGTTATATTCGTGGGTCGGCTTGTGGAAAAAAACCCAAACAGTATTGTTGTTTGCAATTTGTGTTTGTGATATTAGGGAAATATTGGTTTATGTGCCTGTGTGAAATAAGAAGAGGCGTAGTATATGTTTGACTGCACAGGTAAAGTGTGTTGTAGGGTTTGCAAATGAGTTGTATTATATATCTTTAGTTTCTAGGGTTAAATCAATTTGATATTAGGCCTCAGTATGAAAGAAATTGTTTGTAGTGTATTATGTTGATGTGGGTGTCAAATTGTATGAAAGAAATTGGTTTATGTGCCTGTGTGAAATGAGTTTGTAGTGTATTATGTTGATGTGGGTGTCAAATTGTATGAAAGAAATTGTTGATATATTTTTTTAAATACTTAGTTGGAGTGAATGTTGTGGGATAAATTTTGGTGTACGATTTTAATTGAGGGTTGATAATTCGAGATTGATTGTTATTTTAGATTGAATCTTTTGGATATTAATTTTGGTTCGTTTGAAAAAAAAAATTGTGTTGGGCCATATCGAAAATTGTATTTGGGTTGTCAATTTTTGTTATAACAAAAATAAGTGTTGGATTAAAGTTTTTGATTAATGTAGAGTTAAAAACGTGTGTAGTATTAAAAAAAATTGTCTAGTGTAGTATTTTTTTTTAAAGGTGATATATTTTTATATTTAAAAAAAGTAATGAATTTTTGATTTTTTTTTGGTCTACGATTTTTTTTTAATTGAGCTTAAATAATTTTTGTTCGCGGAATATTAGTTTGTCGTTATTAATTGTGCGCGTTTATCGGGTTATTCGTTGGAATTTTTGTGAGATCTTTGAAACGAGTTGGGTGAGTTAGAGTTACTTAATCGAGTGTATCAGATTTGTTCATCATGTATATGAATAGTTAGGATAAGTTGAGTCTCGAATCATATAAAGAAAAGTGTGAAAAACTTGAGAAAGAAAATGAAAAATATATCATCACTTTTTCTTCGCTTTATGATAATGACAGACAATATACTAAAAAAATTAAAGAACAAGATGATTTAATTGACACGATGAGTGATCAATTAGCAGAGGAGAAAAACAATGTTAAGATTCAACAAATGACAATTTCAGAGCTAAAAGAGTGTCTACGTAAAAAGGATTCTGAAAATGAACATCTGAAGTCAAAGATTGTTGATTTTACAATGGTTCAAAATCTTCGAGCGCAAGTTAAGGAACTTCAAAGTGAAAATAAACATTTAAAGTCAAAATTCATTGATTGTACAATGTGTCAAAATCTTCAAATGCAAGTTGAGGAACTTAAGAGTGTAAATGAAAGTTTGAATTTATTATTTGAAGAGCTATCTAGGGCACGTGCACTTGTTGAAGCGACTTTGAGAGAAAGAGATGAATTGATTTCTGATCACTGTAAGAAAATGTGATTGTTGGAAGAACAATCTGATCCATTTTATAAGGTACCATCTGAGTTTGATTCAGAAATAGTTCATGACACACAATATAACTCAGAAAAAGATTTGATTTTGAGTTTGCAAACACAATTAAAAGAAACAGCTGAATTAGTTGTACGATTTTCAAATGAAAAATATTTTGCTTTAAAAGAAATTAAGAGCTTAAAAGATGAAATAAAAAGTTTGCAAATTGAAAATCATGATCTAAAATCTAGAGAATCTTAGTTGAATAATCTTGAAAAAGTGTACGAGACTAAAGAATCTGTGTTGTTAAAAGATATTGATCAAATGAAATCTCAAGTTTCGGAACTTGTGGAGAAACTTCATATTTCAGATCAAGAGATGAAACAACAAATCATTTTTTTTTGAAAAAGACAAACGAATGTTTTTGGCTAAAAATGAATTTTTTGAAAAAGTGTCTTCTTCAGTTCAAAAAGAGTATAATGATTTGTTGGCTTCCAATGATGTTTTGAAACAAAGACTTGAAACGAAGTTTAAATTTTTAAAACATGATAATTCTCTTGAGAAAATGATTGAAACAATCGAGAAAGAAATGGGGGATAAAGTGAAATGTTTTGATGAAGAGAAAAAGGCGTTTGAGACTAAGATTTCAAAGTTGGAAAAGATTTTAGAACAACGAGTCAAAGATTTTGATGATGCCAAAACAGAGCTCTCAAAAAGAACTGATAAATTTGAGACGTATTTTGCTAATCTTGAAAAACAAAATGCTTTATTAAAATCACAGTTGGCATCTCAAAATTACACTTCGTGGCAAAAGGAGAATAATGATTTGAGAACATCATATAATGTGTTGAAAGAGAAACATGAAACCTCTTGTGAGAAACTTGAAAAAGAGAACAATGATTTGAAAATGCATTACAAGAGATTGTTTGATTCAATAAAACAGAAAATGTTGTTTCTCAAGTTTTCACAAAATCAATTCCAAAAGTGAACATTTCGGATAAGATTTACACGGGTGAATCTTCAAAACCGATTTTGAAAAAAGTTTCTCAATTTACTACTTATTCTTAGCAAAAAGATAGGAAGTATTTGAAGAAACAACATTCATCCGAAACATTTGCTTCTCAAAATCACGAGAAAAACGAAAGTTCAAAATAAGCGTGGAAAAGAAAAAAAAACATTTCCAAACGGTTTAAGTATTCTAGGGATGAAATGTTTTCATTGCGTAAAAGAGATGATTCAATTTTGAAAAATTTGAAAGATGTAAGGTTTCCATTCATTTCGAAAAGATATTTTCATAATGAAACACCGAGTTTTAACAATAAATGGAAATCTTCGCCTTTCTCAATGGTTAAAACATCAAATGAAACACCGAGTTTCAAAATGGTGTTGACACCTTTGAGAAGTTTTAAAACTCCTAAGGAAACATCAAGGTTTTATAAGTCAAAATGGACAAAGGAGAAGAGTTTTAAGTCTCCGTTGATTCCAAGAACATTATTTCAAAGTGAAACATCGGGTTTCAAATCTCTTTGGAATTCAACTTCTATTCATCAAATCGACGCAACTTACATTTGGTTCTCCAAATATGGTAAACCTGTTAGCAACGTGCTTAAGTGGGTACCAAAATTTGTTGTTTAATTTGATAGAAAATTTAAAAAGATTTTTCTTTTATAGAAAATTTTAGAAAAATACAAAAAGATTTTCTTTTATATAAAATTTCAAAAAGACAAAAAGATTTTCTTTTATATAACATTTAGAAAAGACAAAAAGATTTTCTTTTATATAAAATTTCAGAAAAGACAAAAAGATTTTCTTTTATATCAAATTTTATAGAAAATACAAAAAGATTTTTGGTTTCTTTAATGGCTTTCGTATAACTCAGTACGAAACTCGAGCTTCATTTGATGGCTTGTGTTCATTTCAGTGCACAACCCGAGCTTTAAAGAAAAGAAAATGTACGCGTCAGTGCATTTATCTTTGAAAAGAAGAGAAGTCTTCTTTGACTTGAGTCATTGACAAATATTTTTCAAAATCTTTATGTGGTACTTAAAAGATAAAATCAATTTGTTTTAAAAGTCAATGATCTCAAGTTGATGAGTTACAATCGATTCGAATTTTAAAATGTGGTACTTTCAAGATAAAATCAATTTTAAAAAGGGTCTTCAAATCGATGAATTTTTTTGTGAAACGTGTCTAAAGCAATAAAGGACTCAAAAGTGCAAAGATGAACTCCCTTATAAATGTTTTAACAAAGATATGGCATTTTTTGAAGGGGAGTGTCCGTATATGTTGTTGAAAAGTTTTCAGAAAGAAACGGAAATAAAAAATTGTTTTATATTTCACCTTCACATATCCATATTTTTGTGTTTTTAGCTTCATGTTAATAATATTTCTCGGCATATGTTAAGGGGGAGTGTCTTTATATTGATTGAAAACTTTTAAAGATCAAAATTTTCTTCTTCATATGATGTTTGTGAGAATGATGAAAAACAGAAAGAGAGATTTGTGAGAGAAAATAGAAAGAGAAAAATGAGAAATCATATACTTGAAAAATTGAACAGTATATGTTATGTGCTTCAAAAAGCAAGTAAGCACATGAAAAAAAGTATGCAAAGAAATAGAAATGACAAGCTACAAAACAGACAGAGTGATTGTTCTACTTTCTTGATATTATCAAATTCTCATGATACGATTTTAGATTTTCATCATGGTTTTCACGGACATTCTTTCTAAAAGAATTATCTTGGCGTATGTTGATTGAGTTGCACAGTGTGATTTAGTTACTCCCAAAATACTCCTATGATCTTCCAGAACCGGAATTGATCTACCCCGAATTCTTCCTTCCAATTTAGGAAAGTTAGGTCTAGGTGATGGAGTTTGAGGTGTAAATCAACATGTTTTGAATGCCAAAAGGACTTAAGTGATAAAGCTTTGAATGAAAACAAATGAACGGAAATAATAAAGTTGTCAAAAGTGACAAGAATATGATGATGAAGGGATCAAATGATAGCAAAATAAAAGGTTGGAGTTGAAAAGTGAGAGGCTTATAAGAAAAGATGAAGGGTGTTTCTCCTACACTAGGATAGAAACTGGGTCAACTCATATGCTATCGGATTCCATTCGTTGATTTCTTGTTATTGAAAGTCGGTCATCATGGAACCCAATGATGCCAAATGCAAAACATAAATAAAAAACCCCTACTAGCCACTCAAGTACTTATCAAAAAGCATTTGTTTCATTCTTACGGAGATTAAACGCATAATCTAACGACTTCTCATTCCGAGAATGTTGGTATTGAATAAAGAACATTCTGCTCCAGTCCTTGCTTACTATAAGTGCACAAAGAGTCTGATGCCAAAATGATTTTCATGAAAAATATCTTTTAGGTCATACAGTACGTTTGTATTAACTTCAATAATACAAAATGGTAAAAACCGATATAAGTCTTATGTGACTTTGCATGCTATGTGAACTTTGCCGTGGAACATTCTGGACGTGATACTATCAAATAGTATTCACAATGATTCGAATGGAACATCCTACACGTGCTAACATTATGTCCAACGCTGAACGTAGGTCACTATTTTGAAAATGATTGCTTGACAAGATTCAAATTAGTGTTAAATAGTCATCCTATGTGATCTTAGTGGTTAATGTGTTTCATGGGTAACAAAAACATTAGTTCACGAGATCAATGCTTATTTGGATTCTATGATCATATTTCCGCATCCTTATCATCGAGATATTGATTTGATCATATTCTTCAAATATTTCATCGGAAATTTTCAAAGCATGATCTTGTGATGTATGAACTTCATGGTTAATGTGGAAGATGGTTCTTACTCTGATAATCTTCCATTTCATCTTATACAACATACAACAACAATATTTCTACCTTTCACAAGCAAGACTACTTCAACGAATCTTATAATGACAAAAGTTTCTTTCAACCTTCACGAGGATGATAGCAATCATATTTGTTGGTTTGAGGGAGCTTATGGGTTATTTTTGGGGGAGTATGTTTGGTTATAAAGGAGAGAATGTTTGATTTTTAGAGAGAAAAGAAAAGATTTTGATTTTAATTTCATGGACTTCAAAGGATATTCTTCACCCGGAGCTTATTTGGAAGCTTATATGGCCAAGATGATCACGATAGATCATAATCATCATGAGGGGGAGAAAATATAAGCTTAGTATTGGCCTAATATGAGAGAGATAAGATATTAGTATATTTGGGGAGAAAATGTAAGGTCAATTCAAGTATATGAAAGGGGAGAAGATATAAGCAAGAATATATGGGACAAATCAAGATACTAGCAAAGAAATTGAATCAAAGAAATCGTTATGGTAAAAGTAGTTTGATTAAGAAGATAAGATTCGTATTTAAGATTAAGGTTACTTCATCAAGTGTTTTGAATAAGCTGTAGTGTTTCATTAACTTTAAAGATCGATCGAGATAGCCGGTTCGACATTTGCATGGAATTACTTCTCAAGAATATCGACATTGTCTTCAGACAATCAAAGTTTACTAATTCAATATTCAAGAGATGGATATGTGATTGAGGGTGAGCTTAAAGAGTATGAAGATTCATGTGAAAAGTTAAGTGTTCAAGTCTTTTACAAACAAATGCTCAATCAATATCATCGTGTTTCAAGATCTTTCGTCAACAACATTATGTGATTGAAATCTACATTCAAGATCAAGTTCGAAGACAAAGATTTCATACAAGATTTCTTAAAAAGATTCAAGTTGCTCAAAAGAAGATCAAGTTAGCTTTTGAGAATGCTGATTTAAGTTCGAGAGTGGAGTTGATACCTTCAGAGATAAAGAGATCTATCCTATTATATAAGGGAAGCAAATTATATTAGGAGAGATTTGCTACAAGGTCGTCCTCAACTTTCATAAAGAATTCTCAGCGTTTTCGAGCTTCAAAGGAAAAGAAAAATGACTGATTACTTCAGAATAAAGTGTTCAAGCAAAAGGAAGAAGTCGTCATCAAAAACACAATAAGGATAGTTCCTTAGTAGATCATTTAGGGGGAGAATGATAGAAATAGAGAAATGACCTACTTGTAAGTACTTTAAGTACAGGGACTAGAAGTGTTAAGTTAGGAAAGTTCAATAAGGATAGTTAACCAAGGGGTATAAATAGTATTTATGTCAAGGTTAAGTGTAACAATTTCATTTAATCAAAAGGCAAGTTAGATATTTCTCTCTCTAAACACATCTAGTCATCAATCAATATCTTATGCTTAATACCTTCCAAACCACCTGTAAGTATTTACAATGCGATTAAAGCTGACAATGATTTTAGTATATCATTTTCTGATTTCGACGACGAAGATTATACTTTTATATGCGACAAGAATTCGTCTTTTATAAATTAATTCCTATCAATGATTTAGAACCGGAACCGGTAAATGACCATGTTGAAATCAATACTGAATTGTGTTCGGAAAATGTTGATATCAAACCAATGGATAATGTTGTTTGCATAAGCAATAACACTACACCAGTTGAGTCTGATGAATGCTTAGAGACAAATCACAACAAGAAAAGAGAACTTTCTAAAACAAGTAATATTATTCTAATTACTAAAATGATATGTCAGATAAGTTTTCACGAAGTAAGCCATTGATTTTCATAATTAAAAATATATATGTGTCGTTTAGCATTCCCTTCAACCCCAAGCGGTTTTATAAGGATGGTGTTTACACGATGAAATTGCGGAGGCCAATGTACGTTTTTCTTTACTTTGTTAAAATTAGGGAAAAATTGGTCTCCAAGAATGAATACGACGTATTGGGTTGGGTGAACACCTATACGCCGTATCCACTATTCTTAACAAAAGTTAACTTAGTCAACAACTTTGTCCAATACGGCGTATTGGACAAATCCCAATACGGCGTATCGAGTTTGGGTATAAAACCCAACTGATACGCCGGATAAGCTTTTACACACACCTTTTACACTCTGAATTGAAAAATTAACCGCACCCAAAAGTTTCAAAGACCAATTCCTTGTTTGTTTTTCTTTCTCACGATCCTAATCACAAGGTAAAGGGCTTGAATTTTATTCTTTTTTTTATTAGATCTAAAATTAGGGTTAGGATTTGAGATTTGATGTTGGGTTTTGCGTTATGATATGCCTATTACCTGTGTTTTCCCCATTTCCAGTGAATTATAAGTTTAGTTTAAATCGAGCTAATGGGTCAAATGGGTAGAATGGGAAACCCATTTTCGTTTTAAACTATAGCATCGATACGGCGTATCCAGTAAAATAGATACGGCGTATCGAGGAATTTTTACCCAAATCTTAAAACCAATACGACGTATCCATTCATCTGGATACGGCGTATTGAACTTTTTGAAAACATAAGCCCTTAATACCCTATACGGCGTATTGATTCCCCTATACACTGTATCTAGCTGCCCGTATTGAACTAATACGACGTATTGAGTTATCTCTATATGGCGTATTGACCCTAAAACCTCCACTACTCTGTATTGATACTCTATGGATATGGAGTATTTACCTAAACCCTATACGACGTATCCACTTCTCTAATACGCCGTATCCGACCTCTGGCAGGATAATGAAAATTCTGTTTCATGTGTACTAACTTTGTTCGAGTTTTGCAGATATGGCACCACTACCACCTAAGGCTTAGAGGCATTTATGGCTCAGATACCAGGTAGAGGGATACACTGATGAGATTGTACAGGATTTCGAGCAGAGACTGGACATGATTTTTAGTAGACAAGTCAACCGGGTACATGTGTTGGATTTTGTTGGGATGACTGGGGAGATGAGGCAGACTTTAGTTGATAGGATGAGGATGGTTTACACTTGGGCTAAGGGACAGGAGTTGTTTACTAGTCATGCATGGAGGAGATTGTTTGAGATCAGGGGGCATTAGTTTGGGAGTTTATACTTGAGTTATTTAGCACCTGTAGGATCAGTGATACTGAGCTGGGGTTAGATGAGGCTGACACATTATGTTTTTAGTTAGGTGGAGCTAGGCGTAGGATGACTTGAAAACAATTTATTTTAGCTTTGGGATTGCATACTGCCGAGGAGATGGCGAGATGGTTTGAATGCGATTGGTTGGGCAGCGCGAGAGCGATCCCCGATAAGAGGGATCTTTGGGATTACTAGACTAAGATTTCATCTGATAAGGACTTTATAGGGCCTACTCCCTCTTATGGATATATTCGAGACCCTGTGAGGAGGATGTGCCACAGGTTGATTTCTTACAGCATTTCTGGTAGGGGTCATGCACCTGAGAAGGTGACTGCTACCGATCTCTTCACTGAGGAGCATGATCAGGACGAAAACGTCCCTATACCTGTTAGCAGTAGTACTTGTTTTAGGCACGCCAAGAGGAGAGAAGAGTGGAGCCAGGATGTCTTGAAGGATACTTTATTTGGCGTCTTGCTAAGCACTTTGGTTTAGTTAGTGATGAGGGACGGGTGAGATTATCTGTGATCACCCGCATGCTTTCGGTTATCGATTTAGATGAGATTGTTAAGCTCAACATCTGTGCTAGGCTTGTGATACTTAGGCTTGGGTAGCCCCGGGACCATAGAGGCAGTCTGATGTTGCGGCTGGTGCCTTAGAGGGCGCTGAGGGTGATCCTGATGTTGTTGAGAGTGCTCAAACTATTCTAGCACCCGTGCAGGCACCCTAAGCTTACTCCCCGGGGCCCCCTGAACTCCAGGACCATGACATGCCTTAGAGATTGCAAGGCTTCGAGAGGAGGTGCACGAGTAACGGGAGAGCATTGTAGGATTGTGTGGAGTTGTTGACAGATCGATCACTGATCAGTCTAGGTTCGCTACCTGGATGATTAGTTGCATGACTCAGCTGATGGATGCTAGCGGTCGCACCTACCAGGCCTTTGACAGGACTCTTGTCGGTAGCTCACAGATGCCCTACCAGAGACGTACCAAACATAGGACCGGGGATGCCAGCACCCCTGCAGCCCCCCAGCAATCAGATCCCTGATCTCTCTCCCTTACACTTTTTGATCTCTGTACATTTATTTTATTCATGTCATGATGTATCTAAACTTAAAACATATTATCTTTTGATGTATATTATGATATGATGATTTTCGTTTGTTTGTGTATGATAGAATCAAGCCTGGTAGTAAGTTCAGCAACATAGCTCATTGATATATTACTAACTCAAGCACCAAACCCGTTACGAGAATGAAAGCATAAGAGGAAGAGTGTTGAATAGTGTGAAAAGCTGAAGAAAAAGACTAACTTAAAGATTTCGCTGAAAAGAAAAGTGCTTCCCGGGAGACAACCCAAACAGTTTTTTTTATTTATTTTTATTGAGTTTGTCTTCCTAGACATCAATACGGCATATCCGCTCCATACCATATGGCGTATTGAATGTCTGGACCTTATCAGTCCTTTATTTTTTCATATTTAAAACATTATTGTCAGTTCTTTTAATACGGCGTATTCATTATATGATACGGTGTATTTAGCAGAACTGACCCGTATAGATACTTTTTACAGGTTTCTATATACGACGCATCCAGGTTTTTGGATATGACGTATTGGTCTCTTGTACAGTCTATTTTTTTATTAACTGTAGGATACCCGAGATAGGATTGCATGGTTTTCTTATATTTTGCACAGGACCTCGCTGGAAAGAAATCGACAACATTGGTGAAGTATCGATCATCTGGAACTCTTGCTCATAAAATCAACATGGAGAATCTATCGGGCAAATATCAGGGGAGTTTCTCGTTCTAATTCTTTTTATTTCCCGTTTTTAATGTTATACAACAAGGATGTTGTATAATTTAAGTGGGTGGATGGGAATTAGAATGTTACTTGTCCTATTTTTCACATTAAAATGCTTAAATTATGCTTAAATTTAAAAAAAATTCAAGCATATTTTTGTGAAATTACTGGTTACATAACCTGCACACATAACTCTTATTAGATATTGTGAGGATTCAGCCTTATCCATTTCCAAATGTTTACCTAAATACCACAAAAATATGAGTGTATCCGGTGGATAGTTTGTAGACTTAGAACTGCGTGGTATATCTATTCGAGACCACAATAATGAGTACTATGGATTTAGTTGGAGTAACTTGTTTAAATTGGTAAATTTTTAAGATTACACCCAAAAAGCCTATATATGTTATGTTATAAACTAACTACACTGGTTAGTTAACCCCCCTATAAAACCTTTGTTTACTCTCATTTTAAGAATAAGATATCTTTAGAAAAACTAGTAGAGGCAATCCTTTAGGATAACACCAACATTTTTTATGGGGTATTTTTATTATTTTATATTTCGTTACACCTTTTACACATAGCCTACCCTGTTTAGATTAAGTCCATTTATCGGTTGCTAGTTTCTTTAAGTGTAAAGTATGTATTTCCTATGTAGTGTGTCATTTTCTATCTCTGGTATGGTTAGGAAATCGCACATTGCAATGGGAATGTAAAGAAGTAGTCAAACTCGTGTATTTTTACTACCATCACAATTATTGGTACGTCCGAAGAATGAAAAATTATAGAAGAAATTATCTGGAAGCTATTATAATCGTGAAGATGGTGAAATTACATCGAGATTCGAAGTTTAGGTTTGTTAAAAAAACAAAAAAATTAGAAAATTGCTGCAAAAAAAGGAGGAAATTCTGAAGATAGTCGGTTCGTTAAAGCTTAAACCGATGGTATTATTTGAAGGATCGATTATTCGTTGATACATATTATAAATTAACGATGTAAAGTTTTGTATAAGGTGGTAGACCACTTGTCTTTGTAAAGGCATGTATAGTATGGATGATTGGGAAGTTGACTGTTACGGGAACGCCAACTTAGGTTATTGATCTAGACGACTGACATTTGGGAAATTATGATCCTTTTATCATGGAACGGTGGGGAAAGATCTAAAACTGTATTTGTTTTAGACTTAGTCAATTTGTTTTGTAAATTTTTATTTAACAACAATTATTTCCCTTTCCTAATCTCTATCTTTAGGTCTTACTCGAATGAGGATGCGAGCAATCACATGTGTCTATTCCGTCCTGGTTTATTACTTTTGGAAAAAGGATTAGAAGATCCATACCCTATATCACTACTAGTCCTATCACTTTAGCTTATCAAGTGAGGTTTGAAAAAAAAATTATTTTGGCAGCCATATGGTTTTATCCTATCGTTATGGGTGGTGAATGTATGGGTCTTGTTACCTTTTTTAGAATATTGGTATCGTTAGAAATTAGAAAGAGTGATCAAACCCTTTAAGCCTTATAAATAAACCCAATTTACCTTTATAAACTTGTTACTCCTTAGCTCTAGTGGTGGAGATGTGTATCCTTGCCAAGCCTATGATAGAATACTCGTTATGACCGAGCAATTAAGCAAATTAGTTACATGTTACCACATAGATTAGTTGAGTGATTTGAGTGTTTTCATATTCCTATTTCATGAGGTGTTTGGTTGTGTACTAGTAATTAATCAAATAAATGCTTAACAGAAAAATCCTTAGGGATACATTTTCATAAATTTCTAAAGGCTACTTGAGAACAAGTAGGATTCAAGTGGGGGGATATTTGATGACATCAAATAACGTCACTTTTATAGCATCAGTTATCCTATGAAAACAACCCATTTTATATAATTATTGCAAGAATTGGTACTTAATCGTTTATATTTGACAAATGCAGTAATTATGGAGTACTTTGTGAGGATTAGCTAAAAGGCACGCATTCTGGAGCTTAAACGAAGACATTTAAATAATGCTTTTCTGACATCTATACGCCGTATCCATCAAGGAAGATACGGCGTATATGTGCCTGTACTTCACAAGAAACCACGAAGAAACAAAATCCAATACGTCGTATCCAAGAGACATCTATACGTCGTATTCACAATATGTTAATAAAATATTCTGGAAGATATCAAATGTGGTCCCTACTCCAAGAAACCTCCAATACGCCGTATTGACCTCAACCAATACGTCGTATCGACCAAATTCCAAACAGTATAAATAGAAGGCCTAAAAACGAGTTTTAGGTGTGTTTGATCATATTTTCGATACCTTAACCACAAAATTTGATTTTCAGGAGACAAGAAGAGCAGAAGAGGTCAAGCAAAGCTACTAATTCCATAGGAAACACCTTATAATCTCCTATACTCTAGTAATCATTCAATTTTTGGTATCATTCGTTTAACTCGGTTAGTTTACCTTGGTTGAATTATTACTCTTGTATTGATTACAATGATTAAGGGCTAATACCCTTGGGTATTAGCCATGATTATGAAGATTTGAATGTTTGGTTTGTTTATATCGAATGCTTAATTTATCGTTGATTGCTTGTTTATGTTTATCAATTCATACTTGTTTACGTGCTTTTGTATGCGACCTATCATTCAACTGGATCTAGTGATACCGACCAAGTTAGCTAGATTCTGGGATGGCTCTCCATATAGTGATTTATATATCTAGATCAATAGGATCACAATTAATGCCCTATCTTTACCTTTGGGATATGTGAACAAGTTGGACTAGCATGTGACCTAGGATTGACAAATACTAATTTTTTTGGTAAAAACTTGGACAGTGGACTACTAGAATATAAATTGTCATTAAGTAGTAAGTGGGTAAAGTCTATATGAGCTAGGGTTTAATAAGATCACCATTATTAATCACCTAAGATATATTATAATCAGCAAATAAGATGCTTTATGCGGATGCGTTTAATTGTGACAGAATTTTACGTGTCTAGGTTTTAGGAAGAAGTCCCGCCTAAATCTTGGAATGATATGCCGCCTCGAGATAAGCACTCATTGCACTAAATAAACAAACCAACGTTTTAATTGGATTAATCATGGTTAATACAGTTTTCTTATATTTGGCTAGACCGCTCTTCTATCTTTTGTCTATCTGCTTTCGTGTGTTATTGTGTTTTAAATTGATCTAAGTTACCACAAAACCTGTGCCAGACTCTCAGACTGAAAACCCCTCTTATCCGTTAGAATTATGATTAACATAGGTTTAGCATAGGTTTAACATAGAATAGAATTAACATAGTTTAAATTAACTTAGTTTAGTTAACCAAAATATTAATAGAATAAAAGATTTCGTTCTCGCTCTTAGTGATCGACACCCTACTTACCAACAAAGCTACATTTGATCGGGTACACTGCCCGTTAAAGTGTTGTTTTAGGTAAAGTCGGAAAAATATAAATGTAAAACTTGATAAATAAATTACCTACACACAACAACACATCAATGATAAAGACTAAATAAGAGTGAAGATTTTAGGTCACGATATTTATACCCACATATTACACTTCAGCCCTCCAATATTATAAAACTTGCCAAATACCAGCTAAACAACAAAACTGTCAAAACAATTTGCACTGCACATATCCAAACCATAATACTTCATAAACCAACTTATTTCAACAACCCTTCTTAGACTTATGGTTTGAACATGTCAACCAATTCCAACTACTTGCAAAACTCATTATGCTTAGATAAACTCAGCCCTTTTGTAAAAACATATACCTACCACATTATTGGCAGAACTAATTTTCACAGTCTTAGTAACCCCATAAGCAACTTTTTCCTTCACCAAATGTAAATCAATTTCAAAATGTTTGGT
This sequence comes from Tanacetum coccineum, assembly GCA_026074375.1. Lineage (NCBI taxonomy): Eukaryota > Viridiplantae > Streptophyta > Magnoliopsida > Asterales > Asteraceae > Tanacetum > Tanacetum coccineum. The sequence continues at coordinate 20,605 of BQNB010083198.1, forward strand.
TTTCTCATGAAACACAACATTTGTTGATCTGAAGAGCATAACTACTATCACAAAATAAGTCCACATGAAACAAGCCCTCAATATCAAGGTCTTTTAAATTTTTTGCAATCCAAATAATTTCACAACAAATGCAAGACATCTATACTCAGACTCTGCTAAAGACCTTAATAGTGTTGCTTGTTTTTTAATTTTCCATCAAATAAGTTTGTTACAAAAGTAAACAAAGAAACATGAGATAAATTTTCTAGAAACGAGACATTTAGCCCAGTCTGCATCTAAAAAGCATGCAGACTAACCGTGTCACCTTTATTAAACTGTTTGCTAATTCCTAGAGAATGTTTCAGATGCCTTAAAACTCTAAGAAATGTAACTGAAGAGGAGCATGCATATGCTGACTAAAATAATGAACAACATAAGCAATAACAGGTCGAGTAAAAGATAATATATTAATTTTCCCACCAATTTCTGATATTGAGTCATATTTGTAATATACTTATCATGTTTAGATTCTTTAAAACTTAGCACAATATTCTGCTGCAAAGGTGTTGCAGCAGGCTTACAAGCCAACAACCCATAATCACTCAATAATTCCAAACAATACTTTCTTTGAGACAAACAAATATCCATTTGGTTTCTCAAAACCTCAATACCCAAAAAATACTTCAATTTTCCAAAATATTTTATCATAAACTTTGATTTCAAAAACTGTTTAAACTTTTCAATTTCATTTAGATTATTACGAGTAATAACTATGTCATCAACATACACTAGCAAAGCAATAAACAGCCCTTTCTTACTCTTAACATACAAAGAGTAATCATTCTTACTTTGTTTTCAATTAAAGCACAAGTAAGTTTATCATTTCACTGCCTATAAGCCTGCTTAAGGCCATACAAAGACTTAACAAGTCTGCAAACCTTAGTTTCATTCTTTTCATAATAACTTGGAGGTAAATACATATACACCTCCTCAGGAAAATCACCATACAAGAAGGCATTATTAACATCCAATTGAAATAATGGCCAATCATTAGACACAACAAGACCAATTAAACATCTTACAATTACCATCTTAACAACAATACTAAATGTCTCCTCATAGTCAAGACCCTCTCCTTGACTATACCATTTGGCAACTAACCTTGCCTTATATTTATCAGTTTTTCCTGAAGCCTTGTATTTGATTTTATAAATGCATTTACACCTTATAGCTTTTCTGCCAATAGGTAAATCAGCTAAGACCCAAGTATTGTTCCTATGTAATGCTTCCATTTCTTGATTCATATATAGCAATTATCCAATTTTCATTTTTAATAGCATCATAATAAGACTTAGGTTCAACAGATCTATTCAAAGTAGTAGAGAAACAATAATTCACAGAAGATAAATTTGAATAGCACACATGTTTCTCAAGATCATACTTAACATTATTATTAACAACAAAATCATTAAACTTAACAGGCATGTTCCTATGCCTAGAAGACCTCATCACCTCTGTATGTGGTTCATTCCCAGAGTTACCAGAACCCTCACCATTTGAAATATTTTGACTGTTGCCCTCAGAGGTGACATTTCTTCTATTTGGTTTGCAATGGCAACAACTTCATCCTTAACTATTTCAGCACAGTCATCAGAAGATGCACACCTATTACCTTCCACATTATAAGGGTCCCCTTCTTCATCATTGAGACTTTGAAGACTTTGGGTCTCAAAAAAGTCTAAGCAATCAACTTCAGTTGAAGTATTTTCCTTTTCACAAATATTTTCATATAAAAGGAAACACAGTTTCATAAAACCTAACATCTCTAGAAAACAAAACAGATTTATAATTTATTATCAAGACTATACAACTTATAAGTCTTTTTTAAACTAGAAAAACCAATTAAAACATAATTTTCAAACCTAACACCAAATTTATCATTATTATTCAAAACGGTTGAATAACAGAGACAGCCAAAAGCCCTCAAGTGAGAGAACTAGGTTCCTTACCATACACTATTTTAAAAAGGGAAGCATCATAAAAGACATAGGAGGGTAACCTGTTAATTAAATAAGTAGCAGTTAAAACACATTCAGGCCACATACTTAGAGGAATCCCCACCTTAAACCTATGACTCCTAGCAACATTTTATAAGTGTCTATGTTTCCTTTCAACAATCCTATTTTGCTTAGGAGTATAAGAACAAGAGGTGTGATGAATAATACTAACACTATTAACTATATTAGAAACCTTAGAATGAACAAATTATGTACCATTATGAGACCTAACCACCTTAACATTAACACCAAACTGAGTATAACCATTTTCAAAAAACTTTCAATACAGTCAAACACATCAATTTTGCACTTAAGAATATATACCCATACAGCCCTGCTAAAATCATCAACTACAGTAAGAAAATATTTTTAGCCGTCCTTACTAACCACTTTGTAAGGACCCCAAACATCAAAGTAAACTAAGTCACCTAAACAAGTAGACTTGTGATCACTCAGGAAAAGGTTCTCTTGTATGTTTAACCTTATGACAGATGTCACAAGCAGACACATGATCGCTAGTCTTAAATCCAATTTTATCTCCTAAGATAGACCGAACTTGGTCATCAAGATGGCCAAGTCTGCAATGCCACAACTCCTTAGACACATGACATACAAAACCAGAATTACATATACCAACATTGGACTTTAACATTATCAATACAATCAAACGCGTATAGACAACCAGATTCACTACCAGTCCCCACAAATTTTGGTAGTTTAAAATCTTGAATATAACATTTATGTTCATCAAAACCAAAAAAAATACTTACTATCCTTAATCACCTTATTAACAAATAGCAGACTAACATTATACTCATGAACAACCAATACATCAAACAAAACCACATTATTAGTTAACTTAAGACTACCGATAGCAAAATTTTTGGCTAAAGTACCATTAGGATGTCCCGCAGTTAACATAAGACTAGATATATCTACCACATTAAACATATTTTTAGTAGAGACACTCATATGCTGATTAGCACAGAATCAATTATCCAACCACGAGTAACATTATACATATAAGCATTGATCTTAGCACAGAACAATTTTTCAAAATGCATATTGGAATAAGCTTTATTATTGAAAAAACTTGGTCTTATACCTGCTATACTACCAAAAACATTTGCAGCACGTTTCTCATTGATTAAGCTCAAAAGTTTCATCATATGCTCATTTGTAAAACTAGAGGATATAGAAGGAGATTGAGAAACATCAGCATTACTACTGAACCTTTTAACAACACCAAACTACTTAGGCAAGTTAGGATTTCTTTTAAAACCAACAGGATATCCATTCAATTCATAGCATTTTTCAATAGTATGACCAATTAAACCACAATGCTTACAAACAAGATTAGGATTAGGACCTTTGTTATTGTTGTTACTAGTATTAGCTCTTCTATTAGAGTTATTATTATTAGTTTTAACAACAAAGGCAGCAGGCATGTTTTTAACAGACTGTTTACCAGGTGCAAGTCCCTTATGAGACTCATCCTTGGATATAATGGCAAAGGCATCCTTTACATCAGGTAAAGGGTCTCTAGCCAATAAATTGCTCCTAACTGGTTGATATACATCATTAAGTCTCATAAGAAACTGCATACGCGTAACCAACTGGTTGTGCTTAAGCACCCCCTCATGAGCAGTAGAAGTACAAGCATGTAACAAGGTAAGAATGTCAAATTCTCTACATAGAGAGTTAAGAGTATGATAATATTCAGGCATAGACAATTCTCCTTGTTTTAACTTAATTATTTTATGTACAAGATTGATATAATAGACCCATCCATTTTATCATATGTTTCTTTTAATTCAGGCCAAACTTCAGATGCAATTTCAGAATGAACTTGACCCAAATACAATTCTTAAGACAAAGAACCAAGAATCCAACCAAGAACAATAGCATTACATCTTTCCCATTGCTGGAACAAAACATGACTATTAATATATCTAACACAAGTACTATCAATAAATCATATCTAATTTTTACCTTTAAGAGCAATTTTCATAGCAGTAGACCACATTTTATAATTCTCAGACCCAGTCAACTTAAAACTAACAATAGGCACATTAGAATCATCATTAAGTTGTAAATACAGAGGATTACCAGCATCTATACTATTAATCAACAGTTCAGCCATAATGAAACAAATAATCAGAAAAGCAAACAAACAACCATACAACAAGAACAAATACCACACCAGATAAGAATGCACAAACAAAGGGAAATAGATAAACAACTAATCAATTTGTAGTTCTCAAGCGTCATTGCCACTAAAGTGGTAGGTCAATGGCAAAAAATTGACTAGAACAATAAAGAATAAAGCAAATAACCAACCTAACACCACAATCACAAATAAACTACCAATCCAATCCACAAACTCCTCAATAGTGACCCAACCGATCCTCCAGCTATTTGGAAAATGAATGACAAGAAAGTAAAGAGAGTGAGAGTGGTGTTACAGAGCACGCAATAAACCAACGAAAGACTTACACTCCTCCTCTTCTTGATTCACTTAGTTAAGAAGAGAAATAATACCCCAAAGCAAACCAAGAATCACCAAGAAACCAAAACCTCTAAATCTAAAAAATTAGGGTTTCAAGATAAAACCCCAATTGTTCATATCCGAGCAATTAAACCAACCAAGAAGCCAAATGACCCACCAAGAACCAAGATCCAACCACCAGAACACCAATACAACCCTTAGATCAAAAAACCCCTAATTCTATAAAAACCCTCATTTTCCAATCGATCAAGAACTAACAATCAAGGTGACTGCTAGCTCTAATACCATGTAAAAATTATCAAACCAATGCCAAAACACCTTTTCTAATCACTCAGCCAACCTCCCATTGGTGATATTTTATTACTACTGCTATAGTAGATGAGTTCACAATCATGTGCTCACCAGTACAATACAAAAGATAAAGTGGTGTCCCAAAATGGATGCAACACAAGAAAGAATACAAGAACTCACAACAATCAGCCTAATTACAACTCTCAAGACTAAAACTAATCAAAACCAGACTAAGATCAAGATGATCTTGTATAATAATTGCTAAGTAATACCGAAACTTATGAAACCCTAATTAAGATATAATCGAGAGAGTTTGAGAGAGAGAAAAGAGATGATAAAGACTAAATGAGAGAGAAGGAGTTGGGTCAGGGTATTTATACCCACATATTACACTTCAGCCATCCAAGATTATAAAACCTGCCAAATACCAACAAAACAACCAAACTGTCATATAATGTGCAAGAATAGTCCCTTCACATATCTAAACCATAAGACTGCATGAGCCAGCTTATTTCAACAACCACAAAGATTAGTGATGGCATTTGAGATAGCTAAAGTTGTACAAACCCCTTTGCCACTTCCAAACATGTCTTCACCAAGCAATAATTTACTAAATCTTTCTTTCATCATCTCTATATCTACACAATATCAATAGCAAAAAATTAAAGAAGGGAAACATAAAGCAAAATGGAATCAATAAAGACATAAAGTGGTTTAGCATGTAACTTTTTTCAAACAAATTAACCTTGAAGGTATCCCTAAGCCACCCATCCTATTTAAATTCAATAAGTAACATAAAAAAAGTAGGGTAAATACCATTTATGAACAACTTACTATTTTCAGTGTCTCATTATGAACCATGTACTAAATTAAATACCTTTATGAACCACGAAAACTGATAATAATCGGGTTTTTTGTTATCTGTTTGACTGGTCAAATTTGACTTTCTTAAATTCTTCATCATTTTCATTTTTTTTTTATATTTACACCTCATTTCAACTTTTCTCTCCAATGTTGGATTACTAATCTCTGTTTGGTGGGTTCCCAACTCAAAGTAAAAGTAGAAGTGACATTTAATAACATCAGCAACGCTTGAGATAGTTATGTTTTGAAAATTTACCAACTAAAAATTTTGGACCAGGTGGTCCTTAGATATTCCACCAACAATACTTTGTTTTGGTGTTTGCAAGGAATGAACAAAAGTGTGGTCCTTGGCATCTTGCGCATTGTCACAAACAAGGAAACGATCTGAATCTACATCTATACCCCTCTTGTCTAAGTTAAGTCTTGTTGGGATTCTAAGGCGTAAGATTCGCCACGATAAGATGTTGATCTTATTCGAAAGAAGATTGTTCCATCTGTATGTTTGAGGTGTTCAATTGTATATACAGTTGGTGATATGGAGGCGCATTAATAGGTGCCACCTGCAGTTGCCTGTATTGGAAGACGATGGCCCAGCAAGTGACTTCTATGGTATGTTTACAAACAGGGAGAGAAGTTCACGAGGTGGAAGAAGGGAAGGTGGTTCTCTTGGTGGTTATGGTAGTAATCGATTCTCATCAGGTGATGAAGGTACGGATAACTTCAGACGAGGTGGTAGGGGTGGTGGTGGTGGTGGTAGAGGTGGTGGCAGTAGTTGGTCAAGTGACGGCTCAAGGACTGGTGGCAGTAGCTGGTCAATTGGAGGATCGAGAACTGGTGGAAGTGATTGGATGATTGGTGATAGACAAACTTCACGCTTTTCATCGTCCGAAAATAAGGACAGGTATTATACATTACAAAGTGCATTGTTCAAGTATTTAATGGATTAATATGGATTACAAAGTGCAATGTTCAAAGACTATTAGTTGATGGGGTTGTTGAGGTTGGAACCATCGTTGCTCCAGCGAAGGGGTGTGGATGCCGGAGGCTAGCAGCTGCCTCTGATGCCACTTGTCGATGTGCTTTCAGTCATGGTAAAAAAAGCAAGAAAGAACAGGTGTGTAATGCTGTAGCAGTCTGAAGGTGAAGTGGGTAAAAATGTAAAATTGATTTATGTAGCAGCAGTTTTGTCGTGTGTTCCCCACAAAAACTTTAAGGGTGCGTTTGGTAGGGGGTATTTGACATAAAGGAATACTATGATACTTAGGGCCCGTTTGGTTTGAGGGGTTAGCTTGGGTTTTGGATTTGAAATTCCAAATCATTCGTTTTGGTTGCTTTTTGTGTATGTGGGTTTAGTTATGTAAACCAAATATGAGGGTGTATACAAAAGGGAGGGGGGGGTTTAATGGGTTTTATGATTAGAGTGGGCCCAAAAAAATTTTCCTCCTCATCTTTATATTTTTATCCATTAATTATTAATATAAATAATCTTTAACTCATATTTTAACATATAATATATTTTTAAATATTATTTTCTCTCTCATATCTTAAATCCAAATCTAAATCCTAAACCAAATTCTAAACCCATCTATAAACCAAACGGGCTTTAAATTATTCATTTGGTAGTTGGGTATGAGTTTTTAATTTGGTTGTGAAACCTTTCCTGGTGGGTTTGTATGAAACCAGACATAACACACTGACAAAAAGTAAGTCGATGTTTGAAATTTCTGCATTAACTACTCACGTGAATCTCTACATGTTATTTTTTTTATTTTTATAATGTAAACAAATGGGCTCTACTTACTATATAATAATATTAAATAGAATTCAATTCTTAATTACATTTTATAAAACAAACAACATTAATAATATATTTATGTAAATCAAATCCAAATTCTATTCTAAACCCATGATCATACCAAACGCACTCTAAGTGACCCTTGTGTTGATTAACTACTTTTGCTTTCTAATTATATATACTATACAATAGGCAGACGCCCCGACCCGAAAAAATTTAATGCGACCCGTCCTTTTTGACCCGGCATTTAATCAGGTTGGTGTTTTTTTTTTTTTTCTTTAAATTGACTTTTTTTAACCTTTTTAAAATAAAACTTTACTTTTTTTTTCTCGGAATACCCTCTCGCGCTGTTTGAGTCATCGGTCTGTTTTTTTTTTTGATAAACCTTTTAAGTTTCCTCATAACCTGCCGCTCGTAATATCCTGTTTTTGTTTCTAAAAAATTTTTTAAAATAAAACTTTATTGTTTCTTTCTAAGAATACCCTCTCGCGGCTGTTGAGTCATCGGTCTGTTTTTTTATGAATATAACCCTTTAAGTTTCCTAAAACCTCGACGCATTCCACTTTCGTCCGTTCTTTTTTTTCTAAATTTTTTTTTAAAATAACATTTCCTTTTTTCTATTCTCGGAAAATACCCTCTGCAATGTCGGAGCAATTCGTGCTTTCGTCTGACCCGTCTGTTTTTTTTTATGTATATTTTTTTTGTTAACAAGTTAATTTTTTTTACCAGTTTTTTTGCTCAAATAGTTTTTAAAATTTAACTTTCTTTTTATTTCATCGGAATACCCTCTCGCAACTCTTTTTCGTCATCGGTCTGTTTTTTTCATGATAAAACTTTAAGCTTCCTCAAACCTCGCTAAAACTTTAAGTTTCCTCAAACCTCGCGTTCCGCTAATCGTCCCGCAATAGCAGGCGCGCGGTCGCCGGTTTTTTTTCCCTTTTTTTCCCAAAAAAATTTCTAAAATAAAATTTTTCTTTTTTTCCCTCGAAATACCCTCTCAC
>BQNB010083199.1:0-29099 GCA_026074375.1 Tanacetum coccineum
GAATATGAAATATCAAACTTTCAAAGATGTATACATGATATATTTCAGTACATGTATGTGATTTGGTGTAATGATGTTGAATTTTTCTAGTTTGAGACATGTCATTAAGTATTTGTGAACTTAGTATTTAGAAAATTGATATGATGTCTTATTACCTAGTTTCATAGTTAGTTTACATATTATGGTTTTATGCTTTTGTTCCATTTCACAAACACATGGGTGATGGGTACCCACATGCATGGGTATGTGTAAAAAGTTATACCCATTGGTGGGTGACGGGTGGGTGGCGGGTGAGAAAAAATTCACAGGTTTGACACAGGTTTGATGAACCATACGCATTACTACGGTAAGAAAAATACATAAAAAAAAACAGGCAACGAAAAAAACATTTAATGATTAGAGATTTTATGATTTTTTAAATTGAATTTGATAAATGGCATCCTTTATGAATAAGCAGTTTTTGTAATTTAATAGGTTGTTTTAGATTGTATAATTTGAATCATATTAAGTGGACCAAACACTTTAAAAAAATTCAATTCCAAAGACATCCTTTTATAAAAGTCCTGAAACATTAATCTCAAGTAAATCATAAGTACACAAAATAAAATCACCAACAGTAACACATATGAATAATACTTCAATTACTCTAATATATTTAATTTAAATGCTTATGTTAGTATAAGTGAATGAATAAGCAGTTTTCAATTTAATAGGGTGTTTATGATTGTTTATTTTGAATGTTAATAAGTGGACAAACACTTTAATAAATCAATTCCAAACACCTTTTAAAAACAAAAAACATGTAAATAGTATTATAAAGAAACATGAAACACCTCCTATAAGCAGTTTTTGTATGTTGTACGTTATCGTTGGCCGTTCTCGACAGATTTTGTAGCATTAGCCGGAATCAATACCAAAGAAACCATAACCTTGAAGAATCTCAAAGGGGTAGGAGAAGAAATTGCCCATGATAAAAAACCAGTTGACAGATTACTACTTGGCTGCGGGGTGGAAGAAGTTCCAATGAAATATTAAAATATCGGAAAAACGAATGCATCAGTTTTTTCTTCATTACAGATGTCAAGTAATACTCACGGTAATGATAGTTTTCATGTGTTTTATCTGCATTTCTCAACTGCTCAGCATAGTTTCAGGTATCTGAATTACTTCTAGATGAAAACCAGGTCTGAAGCATTGTAGACGGACACAACAGGTTATCACATCGGCTTCAAAGCAGGAAAATCAAAAGAGTAGAGAGGTCGGAAGCTGAAGATTTTGATGTTGTGGATGGGTAACTGCTTAAAGGCCTTCGACCAACTTCGTCCATGAAGTGAAAGTGCGTTTACCTTTTATTAAATCAACATATTCGAACTCAAATTATATTGTCTTACTCCATTTTAGGTATAATAAGGATTCGAAATGTAGTAAACATATATATTATACGACGTTCAATGTTCAGGTCAAAAAACGATCCTATCCAGGTGACCCGGTCCGCACTTTGAAAAAAAAATACATGCCGCAGCAAAAAAGTTGCCCCGCCGCAACGCGCGGGTTAATTCCACCTCGTCCCCTACTAAAACTTGGATCATTCCTTGTACAAAAGACAACTCCAAACTTTAAAGTTCAGTCCAATCGAAAACTAAAGGATCAATGTCTTTTTTCACACTATATTGATAACGGATTGTATATAGAGTAGAGCTTTAATGCAGCTATTTAATATATGTATCTTTTTATTTGGTATTAAGTTAAAAGTTGAACACGGGTCTTCAAAGTCAAACTGATACACTTGAGTTTTTAGATTTTGGTCAAAGGCACATCAGAATCTTCTTAGATTGATAGAATGTATGATTTAATACATGTGACAACTCAAAGTTTTGAATTGTTCTTCACTCATTGTGTCTTGTTTCTTCTACTTAATATGAGTATATAAATATGCTGATAAAGTCATGATTGAATTACTGCGTAGGTTTATTTATAGGACTAAATTTGCGAGGTTCCAACTTATTCCCTTTTGCGGTACCCAATATCAGATAGGGAGGCGATTGGATATCAAAGCACTAGTTGATGATTTTTTTGTTGTTGTTATTTTCCTATTCATTCTTGAGAATATATTTGTAATGGTGATAATGAGAACATGAATAAGATAGAGATTACACCGAAAAAGAAGATGATAAATGAAATCGTGAAATGAAAGGCAACACAAAGTAAAATCATTTGGTGGGCGGCAACTTAAAAATAGACGAAAAGTGGAAAGTATCTCCGTGCGTGAAGTAAAAACTTCCGTGTAATTATCACCACCCTTAAATTTTCCGTGAAATTATCATCTCCCATCCTAATATTTTGGCCTTCCATTGCAATAAAGTAATAAACACTTCAAGCCCCTCTTTCTCTTGTTTATGTTTACTATTACACGGATGGCAGAAGTTTGTATGCCCGATGAGATTCTTGACAACATTCTCGCTCGACTTCCCGGTAAGTCTCTACTACGTTTAAGATGTGTATCAAAACATTGGAATCATCTTATTTCAGATCCTTGTTTTATGAAATTGAGATCACGTCAAATGATCCTTTTCGGATATCCATGGCCTCTTGTTGTTATAGACGATAACGTACCAGTCGAAGACAAGGCTCATTCTATGCTTAAGATTCCTTCTCTTTTAGAATATACAAAAGTCTACATTGTTGGAACGTTCAATGGCTTAGTAATTCTGGTTCTTACTGATATTTTATTACGATGTCACATGATCCTATACAACCCTTTAACCCGTGCATCCAAGACACTTGCTGTTATGGATCCACCTTATAATAGCTGCCTCCCCTATGTATTTGGATTTGATACAGATGAATTAAAGGTTGTTAGATTTGAATTTATTATCCATCCGACTCAAGGCCGTGTCTTTAAGTGTGATGCATTCCATCTTAAAACTAGCTTGTGGAGCACGCCACCACTATACTTTAAACAAGATTTTTACTTTTGGATTTATGAAGGTATTTTTTTAACTGGTTTTTTGTATTGGGCATTTACACTCGCAAGTGTAGGGATCGTGGCTCTCAATGTTAGCGAGATGGTAATTTCATTCTTAACTCTACCACATGGACGTGATGCTAAGAAGGTTTCATTAGATAAATCTGACTACACTGAGATTCGTTTGGGTTCCCTAAATGGATACCTTTGCATGCTTACCAAGACCGATACCATCACATTCAATGTGTGGGTGATGACAGAACAAGGTGTCCAGAACTCATGGTTAAAAACATTGTCATTTACATTCGGTGTGGAAGGTAATCATTTGAAAGAGTTCCATCCTAAGTGTATTTTGGGTAACGGGAGAATTCTATTGATGAACAGCAACCAACTTGTTATCTATGACACATCTAACGGTTCATATAGAACATCAAACAATTTGGCAAGTCTTGATGATTTCGTGGAAGAAAGCATGCGTGAATATATCTACAAAGTACTCCCAATCGTTTACATGGAAAGTTTGGTTTCACCATCAGATGTCTGATGTCTGTTTAATCTAAGATTCCTACATTTTCCCCTTTAAAGTTAACACTTTGGTCATTTTTGGTATGATTTATAACACCTACTCGAAGGTTTATTGGTCTTATTTGACATTTTTATAGCTGTATGTTGTTTTTGCCTCTTACAAACTTCTTTGAAATTGCCGAATCTGGTACTAATAATATTTGTGTTTATTTTCCTCTAACAAATCATACTTATTAGCCTAACAGAGTTACAGTGTTCCTATCATTGTTCATGAAGGTATGATGCTTTATAATTGTAGCCTTTTAAGAGCTCTTAAATCCCTTTTTTTGTAAATTCCTTGCAAATGCACGTCCATATCTCCTTGTTACATGGCACTAGTGACTTCACTCATTTGATATGCTACTACGTTTTTCATCCACAAAGACACAATTAAAAGGAAAATTACCAAAGTGGTCATATTTGACTACTTTCGTTAGACCGGCATCATTTTTAAGAGAAAAAAAAATATGACCCGGTCGCACCTTATGGGTGCTACACATGCGACATTGGAATATCTAAGATAATATATTTAATAAAAGTTGGACATGTGTCGCATGTGTCACACAGAGCCCGCGTGACGGGGTCTAATGGCTGGTTTTTAGTTTTTTAAAAAATATGACTTTTGCCTAAACAAAGTTGTCAAATACGACCAATTTGGTACTAGTAATTATTTATCTAAGAATGTGTTATGGTGTGATGGAGTAAGTTCAATATTATATAACACAAACAAAAATATTTATGGTCAAAGTTGATGCAAAAAGACTTAAAAGATTCCATTGTGGACACTTAATATGGGACGGAGGGAGTACATCATAGTACCCCAAAATTGGTAATATGGTTCATTTAGTACCCTAACCCTAATTAACTAAGTCACGTGATTTTCACATGGGTTATTATCGTTAGTCTTTAACGAAATTTTTTGGGACATTAACTAGGGTCACGTGACATATTTTCTCTTTTTTCTTTTATAGCGTTTGTTGGGTTTCTCTTTGAGTTATTTACCCACTTTTGAGATCACCGTATCACACCTCATAAACATTAGTATCAACCGTCATGGAGAAAGGTATGTTCTTTCCTTAATTTTAATAATTTAATCTTTACTTTTGTTTGATTATATAAAGTGCCTTTATAATAATTGAATGACATGTTTTTGCCTTTAAACTTATGTTGTAGTTTTTGTTTAGATTTTATTTTTTGAGTTATTGAACATACAATCATCTACTGTATAAAGTTTGTATTATGATCTACTTATTTACATGCAGAACTGAATGGTAGGAAAGCTACCTTTAGGCTACACTATGGCGGTGTACTTGTTAGGGGTTTGGCGACCGAATATAAGGATTTTGATTACGTCAATACAAAAAGAAAGGGAGGAGAATCGTGTGTGCAAGTTGTCATTCACCATTGATTTAATGGGTTTGGGTTTTAAAGACGAAGATGTTAATGGTCTTTACTATAGGGAATCAACGAAGACACTTACGGATGGTTAGAGACTTATCCATGATGAAACTAGCTTATATGAAGCTACTTATTGGCCTATTATGGCCTACTGATATTAAGAACAAAATAAAAATTGCAATATCATCTGTTTGTGATTGTAATCATACCATCATAATTGATCTCAACAAAATAAAAATTGCAATACCATCCGTATGTGTTAGTATACAAATACATATGAGTTTTTTTTAAAGTTAATGTGTTGACATGGGTGACAATTTTTGAAGGAAAAAACCCTGTACATTAAAGTAAAGTGGAAAGGTAAGGTCACGTGACCCTAGTTAACATCCCAAAACTTCCGTTAAATACTAACGATAATAACACATGTGAAAATCATGTGACTTAGTTAATTAGGGTTAGGGTGCTAGATGAACCATATTACCAATTTTGGGGTACTATGATGTACCTTTTATACTTTGGGGTAGTAGGAGTTTCGGTTAGCCAAATTCAAGGTAGTAAAATACATTTTGGCCTAATGAAAATTTATAATAAGAAATCTTGGCTCAATTTGGATTCTGTTTGGACGTTCTTGAGTCGCAAGATTGTTTTCGTGGCCATTACGATTAATTGATCGAATTTGATGCAACTCGTTTTCAGTTATTCAATCATTTTCGGGTTCATTCTTGCCTCTGATTATTTCTTTTACATGTCCATTCATTTCAACATAAAATTTGGCTTCAAATCCTATAGAAATGGCACACACACGTACACAAAGTTGCATCCACTTATTTCTCACCCTCATTTCGACTTAAACGTTAAAAGTTTGGCACTCACAAAATCACAAACACGTGATTTGGTAAGTACTTCTTCTTTGTATGTTATACACTCAACAAACCCAAAACAAGTATTAAACAAATACTCGAATCTGAAAAATTAAAAAAAGAAATGGCAATTTCTTTCTTGCCAATGGTCTTATTTCCATTACCGTCATCCTTGTTGGTCACAGTGATGTCAATAATAACTTGTTTGTCGCTTGCAAATGACGGATACATGGAAACAAAAGGCAAGCACATGCAGTATTCCAAGTTCTTTAATGTCCTGGATACAAAGAGACAGAAAGATCACGAAATGAAGCTGTCTAGTAGAAATGGTATGATTTTAGCCTATACACCAGCATTCCTCGTGGGTCTTGTCTCTTTTGCTATATTTCATAATCGAGATCTTCGATTCGTTATGGCTATCTCTGTTCTCACCATTCATTTCTTCAAGAGGGTCCTTGAGATACAATGTTTTCACTTCCTTTAACTACAGATATGAATCAATATTTTGAACCATTCCACTCAAGCTCATGTTTTCATTGCTTCTTTTGTGCATCTACGTGCCCTATTAATCCTAGCACAAACTCAGGAAATAAGAACCAATCAACAATGATAAAATTATACAACCATATATTCCCAAAACATTTTTTTCAACGATGATAAAATTCTACTTTCAACTTTTTGCTTTATTTCGAAAGACACGTGTTCACGCACCTAAATAACACACTTTGTTCCGATTGAGACTTAAACTCACAACTTTGATTGATAACTCACGCACTGTTAGGATAAGGATATATAGAAGCCATTTTGTTTGTTTTACTTTCAACATATTGAAGTGAATACTATCAAGTTACATGCTTCATGGCTATATATTTCTGTCATTTAAGCAACATTCTCAAAGCCAAGTAGTTGACCTATGATTTTGTTGGTTTGAAGGTCCTATTAGTTCACAAATATAGTGGTTCCATGGCACTTGATGTTGCAATACCGATAAGTTTAAGCTACACCATCTCTACAGCGACAATGATTTACGCCCAATACTTATCTCAATCATTTGACGAGCCTGCGATAGATCTCAAATACATTGGAACTACATTTTCTTGATAGGAATAACCGGAAACTTTTTCCATCATTACATTCTTTCTAATCTAAGAAAGAAAGGGGACAGTAGATATAGAATTCCAAAAGGCACACTATTTAATTTGGTTAATTTTCCACATTATCTCTTCGAGATCGTACAGTTTGTAGGAGTTGCTTGCATTTGTCAAACAATGTACTCGTTTTCGTTCACTCTTGGCACCACATTCTACTTAATGGGAAGGAGTTATGCTACAAGAGAATGGTACCTTTCGAAGTTTAGGGACAAGTTCCACAAGGATGTCAAGGCTTTAGTTCCATACATTTTTTAAATAGTTTTGGTGAGAATGTTTATGATAAAATCATGTACGCAAACGCAAAGCTATGCACATTGTAATAAAGTTTGTGTTTTTAACTCAAAAAAGGCGAAAAGATGGGCCAAAATGAATTTTGCTTTTTGATAAGTCATGACATGTAATTCAAAATGGGCCTTATTACTATAGACATGTATAGAGGTTGGGCTAAAAATTTAAGTTTGGTAATCGGTTTATATAGTTTGTTTAATGGAGTGGCTGAGTTCTCATTTTCGCTTCTAGTCTTCTCTTTAAAACAAAGATCAAAATATGTATCAAGTGAAAAGAAACCTTAGAATGAGAAGGGTAACAAATAATAATAAGCACACATTCAAGATGCATCGACTTAAATTTTTTTTTGAACGGCGATTTTATTGAAAGCTAGCAAGACGCTAGAAGAAATTACAAAGAAAGAAGATTAGGATTTTGCATCCAAGTATTCCAATCAATCTTGGATTTACAACGATTAGAGATCCAAAGAAAAGACATTTGAACTATATCATCGAAAATAAGATCCCTTCTAGGATGCTTGGGGCCGAACAAAATTTGGTTTCTGAAGCGCCATAGGATCCACCAAGCAACATAACAAACACCTTCAAAAATCACATTTCTGTGCTTAGAAAGACGAGAAGTAGATAACCAAACAAGCCATTCCGCATATGAAGAGATGACAGAGTTGTTGAGATCCCACCATCTACACACCTTGAACATGACTTGGCGAGATAAAGAACATGAGAAAAAAATATGCGATGAGGATTCCACAGCTTCATTACACGAAGGACAAAGAATCGATGGAATTTCCAAACCACGAGCAGAAAGATTGGCACGAGTTGGCATCTATCCAAAGAAAACTAATCTTACCAAGCTATATGTTAATCTTAATAGGCACCAGGCACCTCTTTAACCAATCTAGTGGCCACCACTTGATTTGTAAATAAACATCATTATAATAATATTTCGAACAAAACTTACAGAGAATTCTCCTGAAGCATTGAAGGTCCAGGACCACCGATTATGCATTTGAGGAAGAGTAATATCAGAAACAACATCACATAGATTTCTATAATGCTCGCTTTCAATACCTCCTCTAGGTAACCGACGAAAAGAAAGGTATAAAGAAGAATGGCTCATTTTTTCCGCCATACTACAGTCTTTAAGAAGCTTCAAGGAAAAAATTCTAGGATAAGCAGATTTTAAAAAAAACACCTCTCCTAAGCCAAATATCTTGCCCAAAATAAGGGAACGTTCAACCATTACCTAACTTTCTTCTCATAAAATATAAGAGATCAACTCCTTTGTTATTAAGAGTAGAAAAAGCATGAAATAAGACATTGCCAGACGAGCCTTTATTCATGAGCTTTTGACATCCAAACGAGCAGCACCTTGGTTCCATGAATAGCTTTGATAAATCTAGACCATAAAGAGGACTCTTGAGTGAGAAAACGCCACACTCATTTGAATAAAAGGGAGCGATTTGTAGCATATAAACTAGAAATACCAAGTCCTTCATTTTTCTTTGAAGCCAAAATATTATCCCATCCAATCCAAACCATTTTCCTCTCGGATTTATCGGTGCCATTAAAAAAATTCATACGGATTGATTCCAATTCCTTTAAGATTCCAGTCGGAACTTTAAAGAGAGACATATGAAATATAGGAATGGCTGTAAGAACGGATTTAAGTAAGGTGAGACGGCCGCCAATGGAAAGAGTTTTGAGCTTCCATTTTAAAAGACGAGAAGAAACTTTGGCCGTGATTTCCTTCCACGATTTGAGCCGAGACATGGATGTACCAACCTTAACACCAAGATAATGAAATGGAGAAGAAAACATAGAGCATCCCACAGTTGAGGCAGCCGAGTCAATATCTTCTTTACTAACACCAATTCCCGTTAGCTTGCTTTTAAGAAGATTTATCTTGAGACCTGAAGCCATATAAAAAAAATTCAAAACATTGACAATCGCTTTGATATTAGATGCATCGACTTAAATTATATGCATCTTCATTTATTTAGATGTATCCCAATTAGTTTCGAAACTGATTTTGAAGTTTAAATGATGCAAAGTAGTACTAGAGACCTATTTAACGCAAAGAAGATGAAAAGTATATACTTGGTAAAATGCATCTGCTATATGTATATATACATTTAATTTTGAGATAAAAATATATTATATGTGATTACGGTTACGTCTCATCATTCTCGTTTTAAAATTTCTTCTCAGTTAATCTCAAATATTTTTATACATAACTTGTGTTTAGGGGAAACTTATTAAGACACATATAATTATATAACGAACAAAATGTTTTATATATAAACAGCAAGTCTATAGGGCATCCGCTATAAGATGTTCATGAAAAGGTTTATAAAATTTGAATAATTTTATAAATTATGTCACTATAGTGAGATGAGGCTTATGATAACATGAAAAGAAATAGGTCTAAGTTCATGGACCTTTTCGTTGCATTTAAATATATGTAACAGTTGGAGAGAATAATGTTTTTTGCATTCCAAACATCATAAATCACAATATATATTAAAATGAAATCATCTAGAAGTGGGCAAAGCCCATAATAAATATTAACTAATCAGATATATCGACTAACACTCCCCTGTAGTTGGAGCGGGAGGAGGCCAAATGCTCAAACTGGAACGAAAACCTCAATCAGCAAAGTCGATCAAGATAGTAGCTGGTTGCCCCGTAGCTGGTTGCCCCGTAGTTAGAGCGGGAGGAGACCAAGATAGTAGGATTTTGCCAAAAAAACACACAATATCCCAAAGTCGATCATCTAGTAGTAGGGCAACCACCGGATTAGACGACAAGTACACAACACTAACATTATCACAATATACCAAAGTAGCTGATGATAAAGGAGTGTGCAACTCACGTAAGAGATTCATCACAAACCCAAACATAAGTCTTCACCAGCAACAACATTTTGGCAACACCACGGATACTTTTGCCTTCAGACCTGGGACCGATGGAGAGTGTTTGTTAACGCATTAGAGGACAAGATAAGTAGGATTATTGCCAATAAAAAAAAAACACCACAAAATATGCCCAAAGTCGATTTTTAATCTTAGTTAGTAGGGCCAACCAGGCCCATACAGCATCTGAGTAAGTAACCAAAGATGTAGTAGAAGACGAATAAACTGCAACCCATGATCTAAAGTACCACGAACATAGCGAAGAATCCGCTCAAGAGCCAAAAAATGAGGCTCTCGTGGATCATGCATATAAAGACAAACCTGCTGCACCGCATAAGAAATATCCGATCGAGTAAAGGTAAGATACTGAAGAGCACATGCAAGACTATTGATTGTTAGTTTTTTAGATTATCTCTTATATATATAATATATATAAATATAAAATATATAGTAAGAAAATAAAAAAAAACAACAATCAACATAACCGAGAAGTAGTATAGAATGTTCCCGGGTCGTTTATCCCCAACGAGGCTGGACTGGAGAATCGATACAGTCGGAAGATTGGAGTTTGAATGAGAGAAATGATTTGAGAGTGTGGAAAGCTAAGTTAAACAATAACAAACAAAAACGATTAAGAAAAACCTAAAAATTATGAAATTAAGCTGAAAAACGAGAGCACGAATCCCGAACAAAGGGTCAATAACCTAAAATTTGCAAATTTAACCCTAAAACAAATTTAAAAGCTAAATTAGATTCTAAATGACAAATAACGAAGTTTAAAAAAAACTAGACTGAAAACGGAGGTCGTTTGACCCAAAAACGAGTCAAGACAAAATCCGTACCCGAGGCCCGTTCTTTAAAAATCAAAGGATTGAAAAATTAACCCTACGAAAGTTTTTATATTTTTCCTACGTAGTATATGACTAAAGAAAATTTTATAAAAAAGAAAAATATTTTTTTGATAATTTTTATATTTTTTATGAATTTTTAAAACTTATAACGAAATTAAATTATAAAAAATACTAAACTATTTTTAAAAATTCTGAAAAATTTACCTAAAATACTAGACCTAAAATCCTACCTAAGAAAAATAAGAAGCCCAAAATTCGGCTTATAAATAAGCTGGAAACAGCTTATAGCTTTAAGGGTCAAAAAGTGGTTAAATACTAAACCACTTGGGACTCTAACGTAGAAGTCCCAAGGGCACAGCGGTAAGACTTGGTTATAAAAAGGGGTGTATTGAGGGTAGAGGCCCGGGTTCGAGTCTTGCTCACCCGGGTTTCCCCTTATCTCCCCCTTTTTTTTTACAAAAACTTTTCAAACAAACTTGTTAAGCTCCTTGAGCTTAACAATTTTCATAACTACGACTTTTTGAAAAAGCTTATAAATAAGCTGAAAAAGGGCTTTTTCTTTGGACAGTTTGCTTAAATAAGCTTAAAGGCAAAAGGGCTTTTTCTTTTGACTTTTATGAACAAATAAGCTAGAATTTGAACTAATAAGCTGAAAGGGGCTATCTATCCTAACCTAAATAAGCATTATGAATTAAAATGTAGCAACTAAATAAGCTGAAAAAGGCTAAGTCAAATCAAAGAATGCTTAACTAATGCTTAAAAGGCACATGGACTTTTTTCTTGGCTGATAGCACACAATAAGCAAGCAAAGTGGACAATAAGCAAACTAGGGTAACTAACACACCTAATAAGCAGCTAAGGACACAAAAACAGCAATTAAAAAGCACAAAATAAGCTGGAACCAAAATAAGCTATTTCCTACAAATACACTAATTAAAACAGTAAGTCCCTATTTTGAGCTTAAAAATAAGCTACCTAGGGGGCTTCCTAAGGGCTACAAATAAAGGGCTTAATAAAAGAGCTTATTGGCTTTCTAGAAAAGCCAAAAGAACTAAGGGCTTAAGGCTAAATGAGCTAGAAAAGTTGGCTTGAAAAAGGGTGTCTAGCACCAGGGGAAAATGATCAAAAAAAGGACTTATATTGACAGCTTACAATAAGCTGTCAAATAAGCTCAAATTGAAAAACTATCTTAAAACAGATGAAAAGGGGCTTATGAAAAGCTTATATTCAAAATTCCATTTGCTAAAAGCAAATTAAAACTGCTGATTTTTATCTTTGAAAAAGGGTTTTCTCTCTAACAAAAACTGACACCAAATTTTTTTTTGCAGTTTGGACTTAAGTTAACAAATGACTCAAACACTTTTGAAAACTTGTTTAGACACACAAATGACACTCTTTTGAAACTAAAACTCAAGGATACAAGAGCTTATCCAAATAAGCTCTTGTATCTCTCAAAAATACAACAGACCTAAAGAGCAACTAAATAAAAAATGAAAAACAGTTTTGAACTTAAAAACTTTGGAAAAACAGACCAAAAAGGGCTTAATGTATTAAGCCAAAGTTAACCATGTGACACCAACCCATAACATTTCTGTTTTGACCCATTTTGGGCTTATCCCAAACACCCCTTTAGATTTTAAAAACGGATTTTAGAACTTACAAAAACTGAATTTAGCTCAAACTTTTGAAATCAACTATCAAACATGCAATAATAAGCACTAAAAAGCAAAAAGCAAAGAGAGATAAGCACTTTAATAAGCTAATAAGCAAACAGTAAAAATAACTTAACTAGACAGTTTTAAGCAATAGGCAAGTGAATGAAATAAGAGCAACTAAAATGCATTTTTAAGCATCACTAAACACAAATAAGCACAAAGAGACATAGGATATGCTTAAATAAATAAGCAATGCTTACAGTAATTTTTTAAGCAAAAAATTTTAAAGAAGAAAGCATACTGTGATCCTTGCTCAAAACAGGATTGTGTGCACCCTTAATTGCTATAAGACCTACCCAAGTACCCAAAGCTTATAAAAGCTTAACTAAGAAACCCAATGAGCCATCCTTGTTTGCTCATTCATCCTTAGCTTAATCAAACAGTAATTTTTTTCTTCTTAAACTTGTATCATAGTTTAAAACAGGTTATAAAGAGCTTATATAAAAGCTTAAAGGGAACATTAGTTAGCTTGGAAACTTTAAAACTCAAATTAAAACATAAGCCGAATTTTTCATTAATCTTTAAAAAGAGAGTTACAAGAAAAATAAAAACTAAGTTGAAAACTAGGACTAAGTACTACAACTACTCACTAAAAAAACTAACTCTCACTTAAAAAAAACTCACTTTTGCCTCAAGGGCTTACAAAAGCTTTTATAGCAAATAAGCTAGGGTTTGGGTCTTGGTCTTCTCTTGTCTTCTTCCTGGTTGTGCTTCTTTGTAGACACATTTGAGCATATGTGCTTGTTGTGAGTGTGTAGAAAACACAAACAATCCTGGCCCTTGGTTATGCTTAGTGCCCACTCAAAATTATCTCAACCTTTGATCAAATTGTGGGAATTAGGATTGCCAAGCTGGATGATAGCCCATGTGGGGGTGGGGTTTAGTTATAGTGATGGTTTTGGATGGATGTGGGGAGTCAACGAAGTTGAGAGGGACAGGTTTGGGAGGTTATGAGTTTTGGCGGGAAAGTGTTATAGAAGATAAACAGTGTTTTAAATCCAGGGTGTGGGTTTGTGGTTTGAACAGGATTGGTCCCTCAAGGTGGATAGTTTTATGACACGCATGGTCCTTGGTGGTTGTAAATGTTTGGGGACTTGGCAGAAGTGCCCCCCGAATGTTATAATTGATATTGCAAGTTAAGTCCTTTTGGGTTATAGTTTTGGGGACTTGGCAGAATTGGCCCTTGTGGTTAATACTTTGATGTATTGGCAGATTGGGTCCCTCACAATCATTTTCTTTATATCCTTCATTAAATAAGTTTAGGGACTTGGCAATTTTGGTCCCTAAACTTATTTTTCTTCACTTTTTGACTTTGGATTTGTCGGGGTTGACTTTGGTTGACTTTTTGACACTTGGGCTTTGTCTTGACTTTGTCTTTTCCACGCTTTTCCATTCCGTGTCCGGTTTTGTCGTTTTGGCTTCGTTTTTCGTCCTTTTCTTAGATATCCGTTCCTGCACAACACAATTAGCAAAACAAGCATATTTTTGGCATTTTAAGTCCGTTTTTGGTTATTTTAACTTGTTTTTAAAGGTAAAAGGTGTGTGTAATTAAACACATACCAAAATCCCCCATACTAAGGTATTGCCGTGTCCTCACGCAATGCTATGAAGTAAGCATTTAGAAAACTAAGAATCTCGATCCCCCTCGACTAATAACCTCGAAAAGTAGCTAAGTGTTCATCAAGGAAATTAAAGACTCATAAGTTTGAAAATCCCCGTCTTTACCATTTATATATATAAACACTTATTCCTACACATCTTTTTGTATTTTTCATTTTTCTCATTTTTTTGTAGTTTTCATATTGTTTGATTTATAACTTTTAGGGATCATAGAACAAGATGCATTTCGATCCGAAAATGCCCCAAAAAGGATAAATCCATCGTTCCTGACTTTTCACTTATTCCAAACCAAGCTTAAAACGAAATCACCGTTAATTATGAGTTAAGATGCTAACACTACTCATATTTGCAACTTGTAAACTTTTCACTCCCGACAATTATTATATCTTAGGTGTATGTGCTATTTTGAATTTCAACCATGGATCAATGTTTTGCAACATTCTATGTTTCACGTTCCACCCGAGAATAATGAGTTTGAAGGCGAGATCATCCCATGTAGCGACTTTCGTCTTGGCACATCCCAACCTTGCGGTTAAGTGACCAGGCTTTTGACACCCCACAGAGACTAGTATCGGGACTCACGGACCTTAGGTTTCATAACTCTTAGGTTTTCCGTATGCACATAGCTTATAAAATAGAATAGCCAAAGTTCAAAAGCATATTTGAATTTAACAAAAAGAGATCTTTTATTTATTAATTCACACTTAATATTAAACATTTATGCAATTGTAACCCTCGACCTTTTAGAAGGCTGCAACATCGGTTGTGAGCCGGCAAGATGCAGCAAACTTTTATCAGCCCACAGTTTATATTTATTATATTTTTGCATTTTTCATCATTTTTTTTAATTTAGAAAAACATCTTTTTGAAAAATTCAAGTATAAATTTGAACTAAGGCTAAAGTTTTTGCTATATACTACATAAAAATTATTGATTTAAGTTTAATCTCCAAAAGTAGCACGTATATTAATCAGGTTAAGAGCTTATGGGAGAAAAAGCGACAAATTACACACATGAGCTCTTAAGATTTCCAAATAATCCTTGTTTAGCATCCAACTCATACTTAACACTATCATTTTTCGTTCTTCGCGAATATTCGCGAACGCTTAGTCTAAAAGTTAAGGAACAAGCTAGAGCTCAACACGCTCGATCGAGTCAAAATTTACTCTTATTCTACCCAGCAGGAAAGTCAAAATTGTGACAAAACACTTATTTTATTTTTGAAAATTTTTAAATTTTTTGAGCTAGAGCTCAACACGCTCGATCGAGTCAAAATTTACTCTTATTCTACCCAGCAGGAAAGTCAAAATTGTGACAAAACACTTATTTTATTTTTGAAAAAAAAATTAAATTTTTTCATTTTTTTGAAATTTTGGTGGTAAAAACAGGATTTACAAACGAAAACAACGGCTGCAGGCACAATCAAATAGATAGACCCCCCCCCCCCCACACTAGGATTAAACATTGTCCTCAATGTTTTAAGAAGGGTCTCTACGTAAATCCTAATCCTTTATTAAGTATGCTTAAAATAAACGTTAGTCGATAAGATTAGGATATTGGATTTCCCAAATGAAGCTGAGGATTTGAAGCTCTTGTGATCGAAGGACAAAACCGCGAGCACGAACGCTCAAAATCGGGACAATCATAAAAACACAAGCAACCGAGAGAGGAAAGAGGCACACATCTCACAACAAAAACACTTATACATACATACATAATATGGAAATTAAGGATAGAGCATTGGGTCCTCCCCACGAGCGCATGTTATAGGTCACTAACATTGACCCAATCCCAAATTCATTTTGTCCTTGGGGGAAGGTTTAGGAGATCCCAGGACAACCAATTGGTACGTTCCCCAATCCAAAGTATGCTTTAATATCGTTCACACTTGAAGTTTTGGCCTGGAGTTTGAGATAACTCAATGTAGCACACATAATGGAAATACATGGGAAAACAGGTGAACGGTCCCACCAACGATTTCAACTTGCCCAAGAACATCTTCAATCGAGAGTTAAAGAGGAGGACTTGATCACCGACGTTGAAAACGCGGTTTTTGATCTTTGAGTCATGGATCCTCTTTGTTTTCTCTTTATAGATCAAAGAGTTCTCATAGGCATGATCCGATTCATTTAGTTCTTGAGATTTGAACTTACCGGTGATCACCGCGATCTCAAGGTCAAAATTTGCATTGCATCAGCCCCATCGGCTTTGTCCTCGATCCGTACACGAGCTTATATGGGGTGCACCCGATAGGTGTTTGTAAACAGGTAACGGAGCTCAAAGTGCATCCACTAGTTTATCCGACCAAGAATGCACGGTTCTCCTCCGGCACTACTGTCCTTTCAAGAATACGTTTCACAAGCAACGCGGTGGACAGACAGTGAGTAACTCCCAATATTTAAGCATTGACCTTGCAAACGGGTCATTGCAAAAATGGGTTCCGCGATTCACTTTATGATACACGAGGGCACCGATCGGGCGAAGATAGATTTAAGAAATTTATAAACACCTCGGCGCTCGTTCGTAAGGGAGCGCTTTTACTTTCACCCATTTGACAAAGAGCATTCCGCCACACTAGGATCTATTTGTTCCCAGACCATGCAGACGGGAACGGCCCCATGAAATCGATGCCCCACACGTCAAAGATTTTTCACGAACTTGATGGAATTTTTGAGGCATTTTCATCAAGCTGCGAAATATTTCCTTGACGTTGGTAGGGGGGGGGGGGGGGGGGGCGAAGTCGCAATTTTTAACCAAACTCGTGTGCATCTTTGTAAAAGTGGCCAAAAGAAACGGCAATAAAGAACCTTTTGGCCGTGAGATTGCACCATGATGGCCCCCGTGGGCTCCATTGTGGAAGCTTCGAGGATGTCGAGAGCTTCTTTGCCGTGCACACACCGCCGGATCACTTGATCCGCACATATTTTGAACAAATAGGGGTCGTCCCAAAAGTAATGTTTAAATCATTGAAAAACTTTTTCTTTGTTGGACGGACCTCCCTTTAACAACGAAATCCCCGCTGGTAATTTGCATATCGCAAACACACGGGGTACTTGAGTCACACGAGAAGTCCACCATAATTAAAGTGTCTTCGAGGGTAAACTTTTCATTCACCTCCTTTGGTGGACACATTTCATACGGATTTTCTAATGGAAGAAGATGATCGTTCCACGAGAATTCTCTGGCTCCTTTTGTGTCAAATACTTGAAGTGAACTCTTGAAGGAAGGAAACCCACATAAGTAATCTCGCCTTGGAATCTTTCTTAGCAAAGAGATATTTTAGGGCAGAGTAATCCGTATACACTGTGCTTTTGTTCAAGATGAGGTAAGATCGGAATTTTTCGAAGGCATACACCACGGCTAACATTTCTTTCTCCGTCGTGGTGTAATGCGATTCCTCCTCGTTCATTGTTTTGCTAGCATAGTGTATAGGCCTAAAGTGTTTTTTATGACGTTGCCCCAAGACTGCACCTATGGCAAAGTCGCTTGCATCACACATAAGCTCAAAGGGTAGGTCCCAGTCTGGGGCAATCAAGATTGGAGCTTCAGTAAGTTTTTTCTTCTTTAACATTTCAAAAGCTTGAATACATTCATTGGAGAAGAAAAACAGTAATCTCTCAAGAAGATTCTTATCGATCGGGAAATTTTGAAAAATCCTAATGAACGTCGGTAGAAACCACAGTACCGAGAAACTCCGAACTACCCTTAACGGTGGTGGGATGAGTAACTTAGGCAATCACATACAACATGGCTTTACAACCTCAATCCCTTTTTTGGAGATCTTATGGCCAAGGACAATGCCTTCCTTAACCATAAAATGACTTTTTTCCCAATTAAGACAAAGATTGGTGTCTTCTTTGAAGCATCTTGTCTACACGAGAGAGGCAATTTTCGAATAAATTACCAAAGTCCAAAAAGTCGTCCATGAAGACTTGCATTCGTTTGTATTAGATCATATCTTGAAAGATAGCATCATACACCTTATTGCGTACGTGCCCGGAATGCATTGGCAAACCCCAAATGCAAGCGACGATAGGCGAACGGTTCTGAAGGAACGTGAAATGTTGTTCTTTTCTTGATCACGGAGGGTCCGATCGGAATTTGAAATAACCCAAGAAACCATTGAGTAAATAAGTACTCGTATCTTGCTAATCTCCAAGCTTTGATCCAAACCCGGTATGGAAAGTGGTCTTATTTACGGGTAAACTTCATTTAACTTTCGGTAGTCAATGCATACACCCATCCCGAACTATCTAGGTCGGGATCAAATTCATTTTCATCCATTATCCAACATGTAAAGCGCAACCCTTTTTTCGGTACGTAATGTACGGGGCTTACCCAAACTATCCGAGATCGGGTAAATTAATCCGGCTCAAGAAGTTTTTCAACCTCCTTTTTGATGACATCGTGGATCTTTGGATTCACAACCGACCTTTGTGTTAAACCGCAGTTTGTAGTCCTCTTCTATAGAATGCTTGTAAGTATAAAATTTCCGGGTTAAAACCCTTGATATCGTGAGTTTTCAAGCGTGGCTCGCTTGTGTGACTCAAAACCTTTAAGAGAGCAGCTTTTTTCCTCGACATTCAAGTCTTTAGCAATTATGATGGGCAACTTGTTGTCACCTTCTAAAAATGTGTATTCGAGATGAGGAGGTAAGTCCTTGAGATCGACTTCGGGAGGTTCATCAATTTAAGATTTATCAGTTTTAGCTTCACAAACTTTTAGTTCTTTTTGAATTTCTGGCAAATAAATTCCTTGAGTGGTAGAGGGTAATGATGGATCATCATTGAGAAATGATTCAAGAAGAAGAATATCCCCCTCCGGGTCATAGTAAGAGTCATCAAATTCCGGTGAAGTTGGTCCTCTTCGAGAGCGAGGAAAGCATCGACTTCCCTCGAAATAAGAATCACTATCCTTGGAAGGGAGTGAAGTCGTAGAAGAGAGGTAAAAACGATTGTGGTCAAAATAAGTGGAGTAGGATTGCCACTCGCGATCAAACCACGAGAAACAAGAACTTCTTGAGAATACTCCTCACAAGCCATTTCAATAACGTCGATTCGGTTCGCCGTCATATCATCGTAATTAGAGGAGTATTGTAACACCCCCAAAATGGGTCGCAGCGGAATAAGGATCCGGGAGCGTTACTTCATAATAACATTGCACAAGACATGAGAGAACGACCACTAAACGTGTCGTTTGAAAATGATACATTGGATTTAATAAATTATTGTTACAAAAGCTCAACGGCTAAACTTGTTCATTCCGAAAGCCAAAGATTTTTCTCCATGACAACACTCCCCAAAATATAATGCACAGTAAATCTTTTATAGAACTGACTCCACAAGCAACCACCAATGTATCCTTGTTTCTTTGTAACTTATTAACCTTGAAAAACATACTAAAACGGTCAACATAAAGTTGGTGAATTCATAGGTTTGTAAAATGTATGAGTGTAGGACCGCAATTGTTTAGAGTGCGTATTGCATGGTATACAATATCCAAAACAGTAAGTAAAGCAATGGTATACAAAAATCAAAACGTAAGAATTGCATGAATACAAATATACTACAACAGTAAGTATTGCCTGTAAACAATATCCAAAACAGTGAGTATTGCATGGTATGCAATATCCAAAACAGTAAGTATTTCAAAGTTTCTTGCGTCCAATTGTAAAACAAAGCATGTTCTCACCCCAAAAATATATTTAAAACCAGTAAAACATGGAGTTATAAACTCACAAGGTATTAAAAAGTAAAATGCATCGTAAAAGATAAACGGGCATGTAAACAGTATGTATTCAAGTTTGTAAACAGTACAATACAGTAAACAAATTTTGTAACGAGCATGTATTCTCCCCCAAAACAGTTGAAAACAAGTAAAACGGGGGCTATGAGACTCACCTCAGTAGTGAAGTGAATGAGTAATAATCGAGTAAGTGAAATAACGAGTCACGGACAAATCCGAAGGCAACCTAATCAAACGTAGGTCGTATAAGTACTATGCACTTCGATAACTAATATCAACACATCCTAAAAGCTCATCACCTCTATTTGTAAAATTTATAAATCGTATGTTATACAGCGAAAACGTTTATTAATTATCGTCTTAGATGAACACATAACTTTCCCGTTTTAAACCCTTATCCCCCTCGCGTATCTTACGTTCACGTCTTCGTATTAAGATGATATATAAAAATATTAAATTTTTATATTTTATAACCTTCTAATGAACAGTATTTTTACTGTTCATGACGTTTTATAAATTTACTTTTATAAATTTAATTGTCGTAAAACCCGTCAATGCAACCAACTTGATTATCGTTTGAATCCCATTATTTAGCGATTCCTTCGAGCACAGTCTTTCGTTATTAAAATTATCACAATTTTATAAAGTGGGGTCTGCTAGATGAACATTAATTTTTACTGTTCCATATTTTATAAAATTACTTTATAAACTTAATTATCGTAAAACGTCGTAATTTTATTGGCTTAGCTTTCCGTTTTTTCAGTAATTCTTTCGAGCACGTCTCGTAATTGAAAGTTCTATTTATTAATGAGTTTAAAAAAAAAATTAAAAAAAAATTTTGGGCGTTTTTTTTTTTTTTTTATAGTTGTATTTTTTTTCTGTCATGAACAGTAAATTTTTATAAAATTTATTTTATAAAAGTGTTAATTATCGTAAACTTGCGAAATTCATAACTCTTTCGTTATTAATTGAAAAATTACGATTCTTATCATTTTGAAATCCTAAAAGTATGTACAATCTGTGAAAAATACTAAACTTTCTGTTTTAGAAGTATTTTATAACTTGCTTTTATAAATTTATTTTATAAAACCGGTATTAACGTAAATCGTGTTTTTATCGTATCTTTTTCGTTATTTATCCGTTTTTCGAGTTTCTTACCTTTTTGGAATCGTCATGAGACGTAGTATTTTATAAAAATATAAAATGTATACCTTAAAAATCGAATTCAAACAGACCCTAATGAAATTCTTGATAAAAATATGTTAAAACTTGTTTTCGTAACTTTCTAGCTTAACCACTTTGTTACAAGTCCATTACGACACTCATTTTCACATGTCTTCCATATTTAGGGTCCCTAATCCATCATTTTTCCATATATTGTCCAAGAATCACAAGATCCAAATGGGTACATACTTATATTTCCATGAACTTCCATAAGTAACTTTTACTTACTAGTTTATACTTATAATTTTTACACTTAACTCAACATGATACAATACTTATATTACCATCATATCATGATATTATCAACCTTATAATATGAGTAAAAATATACAAAACCATGATCACAAGCCAAAGATCATTTTACATGTTTAAAAGTATCCTAATGGTGATTCTTGCTATAAAGAACTTATATACACATAAAATCATGATTATGAAATGAGTAGGGTCTTAGATAACCTTAGTATGATGAGTGGTAAATGGGAAAACAAATCACACCCTTGTGATTTAAATCCTTGCTTGAAAACAAAGGGTGAAAACCCTAATCTTGAAATCACTTGATTAAATCTTGCAAATGCTTAGCCAACCCTTCAAAGCACCTTAGGTTATCATAGGAATGATGTGTGAATGTGTGTATGGTCTTGTAAAATCAAGCTATGGATTATATATGAAGGGTGTTTGTTGCCGTGGCCAAATAAGGAAGAAAAGGAAGGAAAAGTTGATCTTTTTGCTAAGTGTTGTGTGTTTTTCCAATCAAGAGTGCAAGTATTAATAATGCACTACTAGGCTAGTCAAATGGTGAACATGGAAGTCCAAGACATAAGGACAAATCATGGAAGTCTTGGTCAAGATGCAATAGAAGTCTGCATAAAAGTATCTAAAGTGTTCCCTAATAGTTTGAGAAACATCTCATGAAAATGAGGAGTATGTCTCAACTTGCTATTTCTTTGTTCTCTAACCCATAACCGGCCCATAGGTATGGATGTAGAGTAATATGTGTAATTTTTATGTATTGGGTAATAAAATGGTATTAGTTAAGCGTAGAAAAGTTTTTGGTGTTCCGGTATGTCTAAAACGTATTTTATCGCGAAACGTAAACACTTTACGTAACCAATAAAAATAAAATGTACAAAGTTAATAATTATCCTTAAAATAATTACTTAGCACTTGCTTGATGTAAACATTTAATCGTTTGATGCCTGTTTACATTGAACGATAATTTCTATGCTACGCATTAACTTAACGTTTACAGTTTAAAAAGCAAACTCGTACTATACTAAAAAATAACTTGTGAATTTCTTGACGTCGTAAAAGACCCTAAAACACAGGTGATATAATTATCTTCGAAGTTTGGACAAGATTGAATGTTTACGGCTATCTTTTCCCAACATTGAAGAGATGTAAATCTCCTTCGATACACATCAATCAAGCAACGCCCGGACTTTAAAGAAATCTCCCGAGAATTAGTGGGCCTCAGGATCGGCATCAAAGTCTACGACTACAAAGTCGGCCGGGAATTTGAACTTTTTCTACATTAGGTAGACATCTTCGGGCTATACCTGATCGATTAGGTAATTGAACGTTCCAAAGTTCAAGAGTCCTAGCAATAGGAGTGAGCTCCAAAGAGAAAGCTTTTCCACACGGATAATGCATAGATTATCTAGCCCAAGATCGGCCAAGGCTAAGCACTCATCCATTCTGGGAAAATCACACGGTATTAGAAATTTGCCGGGGTCTCTAAGTTTTTTGGGTAACTTGTTGAGGATAACCGCCGAACAATGCTCATTCAAAGGAGTTCTAGCCATCTCACTTAATTTCTTTGTTTTCGATTAAAGCTTTAAGAGTCGAGGCAAATTTTGGCATAAGACTCAAAGCATCCGTGAGGCTAATTTCAAAACTCAAATCTTTAAAGATTTCATAGAATTTCTCAATTTGGTCATTAGCTTTTTCACGGCACCTTTCATCATTACGTCTTGAAGGATATGGAATTGTCGGTTTCAAGTTAGGCATCGGAGCACTAACGGGAGTAACAACGGGCTCAGAATTTGGTACATGAGATTGAACTTGGACAACCGGAGGTTGGACGTCTTTGGTACTTCCGTTATTAGTGGAAGGCACAGTGTCCTTTGTTACCTTGGTTTCACGTTCCACTACTTTAGGAGGAGCAAAGAATAGTAAGGAATCGGGTCCTTGATAACACCACCGCTTCGGGTGGTAAATTCACTAAAGTCTACCTTCGGTTAGTAATGGTATTTACTACGGGAGGTCCCTGAACCTAAAGTAGAAGCGGTTATGGAATCCATGAACTTGGAAAGCATGTCCGTTAAATTGGTCATTTGATTTTGCAAGTTTTGGTTTTGGTCTTACATATTTCTCATCACTGCATCATTAGCCTTGACATAGATTTCAAAATCGTTCTTTGTCACACCTTGTGTTTGCGGAGCCGGAGCTTGGTAAGGTGGAGTTTGGTGAACCCGGGTTGAATACTCTTGGTCGAATAAATATGACTTGGTTAGTAAATTATTTCCTCGGTTTTGGTTGTAATGGTTTTTGGTATTTCTTATTTTGTTAAACGGAGAAAACCGGAGGTCGAATTTGTTTAGCAATCGGGCACGTAACCAGTATTTCCCTGATTGAAATTAGCTGCTGCTGCTTGGGAAACAAATTCTTGAATATTGTCACGATAAACGTTGCCATTGGTGGCGGGACAATTTCGGTAAGAATGAGCACCACCACAAGTAACACAACTTTCCTCGACCGCTTTCACGGGAGGGGAGCTTGGGATTTCTTATCGGAGATAGTAAGCCTTTCCACGCATACTTTCAGTTTTGGCAACATCAGAGAAAGACCGGTAGACCTGCTCAAACTCACTATTGCAACAACCGGTTTGTTACACATGAAATACGACTTTGGATTTGCTCTTCAATGATTCTTAGGCAATCCCGAGGGCATTTTATCCAAAAAGTACCACCATGTCCCGCAGGCGGAATTCAACGAAACTTGATCATTAGAGTTCAAAAGCATTATAGACATAACGAGTTGAATGTAACCCGAAAATCCATTGATTGGGATAGCCGAAGAGAAGAACCATTGGACAATCGGTCCCATGCCTTCGTAGAAAGTTTCATCAAATCTTTGTTGAAATCTCGTGATTTCATTTCGAAGATTTGTTGTTTTGTGCAAGGAGGGAAAATTTAGTGATGAATTTTCGAAATAAGACATCCCATGTAAGAATCGAATCCGAGGGGGTTTCTTTTTCAAGCACAAATCCGGCGGCACCCTCGAGGAAAATAAGGAAAAGAATAAGCTTTATTAGCCCGACGTACACGAGAACGGTCGGTAACTTAATCGTAATGTGATCTTGTTGAAATAACGGATGTGAGCATGAGGGTCTTCTTTGTCATGTCTGAAGAATTGTTTGTTTTGAACGAGGGTAAGCAAACCGTGCTTAAGCTCAAAGTTGTCCGCGGTGATTTCGGGCACAACGATGGCATCCTCGTAACCCACGGTGGGTTGCTTTCGCGCAATTGAGCCAAAGTAACGAACAACGTCCATCGTAACTACAAACTGGAGAGCCTTGATTTTCAATTGGTTCAACAAGATTAAATGGTTCAACAAAAGTCGGGTTGACTTGTTGTTGTTGACGGTTAGAATTACGAGATTGAGAACGAGTGCGCATGCACTAAAATGTAAAAAGAAAATTTATACTAATTTTTTTTGTTTTTTATTTTGTTTTTATTTTTTTTGGTTTTTCAACAATGTATTAACAATAAATTTTAAATACGGACAATGAGATAAGACACTTAAACCTAATAATCAACTCGCTTCTCAGTAACTCTCTAAAAGAAAAACGCACAAAGGAGTTTGTTTAACTTTCAAAGGTGAGTCGTACCTCGCAAGTGACACAAAAGGCAAGTTTTTGATTCTTTGGTTCGGGAACTTATTAATGTATAATACTTCAATTGAAAGTATTATATGTTGGTGTTCTTTTACCAACTTGGTAATTTTTTTTTCTTTTTATAGATAATTTTTTTATATTTTTGATTGATTTTTTTAGATTTTAGATTTTTTTATATTTTTTATATTATATATACTAATAAAAGAAAAGAAAAATCTTTTTGTATTTTTATATGAAAATAAACAAAATAACTTCACTCGGAAGGATCTTCAAACAAAAATTTTCAAACGGCTTCAACAATCGGATACACCCCTCCCCGGCAGCGGCGCCAAAAACTGATCACCTTTGACTCAGTTACCTTTTTATAATATATAATATATAAATATAAAATACTTATATAAATATATATAATATAAGGGTAAGAATAAAAAAAATCACAATTATAGTAATCCGGGAGTATGATTCCCGGGTCGTTATCCCCAACGAGGAATGCAATTGAAAGCCGAGAGTCGTTTTGAGAATTGATGCTTGAATGGGACAAAATGGGGATTGGTTTTCTAAATCTATGGGAAAATTAAGGCACTAAAATTAACTAAGGCAACAAAAATTTGAACTAAAACCCAAAATCGGGATCCTAAAAACGCGCTAAATTATCAACTAATTCAAGTTAAAACCCTACAAAAGATTTTAATGCATGCAAACCTCAAATATGACAAAAGAAAATTTTCTAAAAAAGATTTATATATTTTTTTGCTTTTTAATAATTTTTTATGAATTAAAAACTAATTTAATCTATTAAAAATCCTAAAAAATAAGCATTAATCCCTAAAAATTCCAAAAAAATTATTTACTACTTTAGAAAGGTCTAAAAGCTGATTAAAAAATTAGAAAACTATTTTTAACTCTACTTTTTATAATAAAAATCATTTCTAAAATTATTTAAGAAGCTAATAATCAAAACTAAAATCTAAGAAGTGTAAAAACTGCATTTTAATGCTTTAAAACCTAAAAGGTAATTAATCTAAAAACAAAAACTAGTTTTATTTTGTAATTTTTTGAATTAATTTTCTATTTTTAAAAGACTTTTTAAAATTTTAATCTACGAAAATAAAAGAAAAGTAGTAAATAAAGTTAGAAAATTCTAAAAAATCCCTAAAAAGTCCTAAAAGTTATAAAGATTGAAAGAAAAATAAGGTCACTCTCACAGCTAAATGAATAAGCTCGAAATAAGCTTGAATAAGCTTCGAACTATAATAAGAAAAAGGAAATGAAAAAGGTGATAAAAGAATAAAAGAAACAAAAGAAAACGTAAAAGACCCAAGGGCAGTGTTGGTAGTGGAGTGTGGTGTTAAATTAAAAGGGTTTAGGGTGTTAAGGTCCAGGGTTCGAGCCTTAGCTAACCTTGGACTTCCACCTTCCCTTTTTTGGCTTTTTTAAAAACTTTTTAACACAGCTTATAAATAAGCTGTAAAAACACAACTTTAATGAAGACAATATTTTTAAAACTCAAAAATAAGCACGAAATAAGCAATTTAAAATGACAGAAATGCCTTTATATCCTAAAGGCTTAAAATGCTAACTTCTTGGGCTTTTTAAGATCAAATAAGCTAGTTAAGAGCAAACAAGCTGTAAACTACTAATAAGCTATACCTAATAAGCATGACTGAACAATTAAAACTAAGAAAATAAGCTAACATAAGCATAAAAATGACAGAATGACAAAAGAGCATTTAACACTTAAAATTTTCAAACTAAAAACAAATAAGCTCAAATAAGCTAACCTAAAGACTAATTAAGCTACTTTAAACTTAAACTACCCTAATAAGCAATACTAAACTTAAATAAGCAGAAGCAATAAGCAGATAAGCTCTCAAATAAGCATAAGAGGAAAATGACTAAATCAAACAATCAAAACAGCAAAGGGTTACTTTTGGGCTTATTTTTAAGCTCCTTAGTGGATCCTTATGGCTTAAAGGCCTAGACCACTAAAAAGCTTAATCAATAAGCTACAAATATCAGCAATCAAAATAGAGTTTGAAACAAATATAAGCCAAGAAAATGCTTATGAAAAAGCTGTCTACACATATTTTGACACTTAGAATTTTTTTTATCTTTGCCAAATACCAACTTTAAGCTTAAAAATAAGCACTCTAACAGATCCTTATGGATTTCAGACCCACAAACAGATTAATTTTGGACTTCAAAGAGCTTGAATCAACTTTCAAAAACCATTTTGAAATTTAGGATAAGTCACAAATGCTTAATGAAAAAGCTATTTCTCCCTTTTTTAGACTTAGCACAATTTTGACAGGTTATACTCAAAACCAAAACCTATATTGTAGACCTAAGAGACTTATTTCAAACTTGTTTTAGGACTCAAACAAACACAAAACTTGCATTTGACTTCACAAATCACAAATCAAACAACAAGAACACCATTATCTGTTAAAACTATGACAAATTCAAACATTAACTTCTTAAAAACTAGATTTTTAGTTTTAGCACTTAAAAACTTAAACCAACTGAATTTTAGGACTATTCTAAGCTAAACTAATTTGACTCAAGTCACAAAAAGTATTTTTGACCCATTTTAACCTATAAAATAGGTTAAACCAAACACCCTTTTTAAAAGTGTTTTAAGCAATTTAACTTAATAACTTGAATTTTTTATGAATAAACCCTTAAGACCAGATATCATATAAGCTGAAAAGGCAATAATAAGCAAGTTTAAACAGCAGATAAGCACTCAAATAAGCTAGATTAGATTTTGCTATATTAAGCTACTTTAAGACAGTTTTTTAATGAAAAACTTGCACAATGATTTCTAAACTACAACTAAGCATTAATAAACATTAACTAAAATAAGAAAACATAAATAAGCATATATAAGCAGACAATAAGCAGGAATAAGCACTAATAAGCAATGCTATAGTAAAAACGTAAAAATGGAAACTTACAAGAGCCATTGCTTAAACAGGGCAAATAAGCTCAAATGAGCTTTGTCTACAAGCTCTAGCTTGTTGAAAACAAGCTAGTATGGTCTTAAAAGCCCTTCTAGATTTGGCTTTTCTTCCAAATAAGCTATGGTAATTTAGGGGTGGATTTTTTTTTCTTAACTTTTTGATATTTAACTAGAAACAGATAGCTTATATGTTTAAAGAAGAACTTAAAATAGCTTATAAAAGGCTTTTGATAACTTTTTTAACATTGACTTAAGAAAAACGTATTTTAACTAAGACTTAAAATTTCATTAATTCATAAAAAACATTACAATATTTAAAAGATTACACTAATTTAAGCTGAAAAACATTAACTAGGTTAAAACTACAAAAAAAACTAGGTGCCAAATGGCTTACAAGATGACCTATTTTATACTAAGCGTATGAAGGTACTAGGTTCCTTTGATGTGTGTTTCTTAATAAAGACAACTCAAGGGTATGTTTGTTGTGTGAGGAGAAATCATAAGCCATCTTGTCCATTCATCTTTCTTGGAGCCCAATCCTTATGATCACAACCCTTGATTGATTTGTCATTTTTCTTAGACCAATGGCATAAGAGAGGATTGCCAAGGTGTCATGCCAGTTGGGTGGTGGTCCCCGTTGTTATTCTAGGGGGTGTGCTTCTTTGCTGAGAGGGAAGCCGTGTGTGCTTCTTGTGTGAGAGAGTCCAAAGGCTCATCTTAGCCATTGATTTTGAGTAGTGCCCAAGCTCTTTAATCTTAGCCATCAAATCATTGTCTTGTTCCTTGGACGAATGGTGTTGCACGGGATTGCCAAGGTGGCAATTGGGGGGATAAGGTGTGTAGAGGTGTTGGTCGACATGGAGGAGAAGAAAGGGGAGGGATGTTTTGTCTGATAGTGAAGACAGGGAATTTGGTGTGGGAGATGATGAACAGTTGTTCCCGGGTTA
>BQNB010083200.1:0-19038 GCA_026074375.1 Tanacetum coccineum
AACCTGAACTAAGACCTACCAAATATTTTGAAGCCAAATACAACAAAGTCATGGCTAAACCGGCTCTCCTGAGTTCAAGCTCTTCAGCCTCTAAAGCCTCTAAAGCCTCTATGGTAAAGAACAAAGGTCTTATCATTGAAGCTTATGAATGGGATGAAGAAGAAGTGTCATCAGATGACAATGAGATGGTGGAAGTAAAAGTACTCATGGCACTAGCTGAAGAAAATGATGCTGTCAGCAAAGAAGGTTCCAGAAATGGTGAATGGGTAAAGATCTCTATGAGAAAGGTACACAATCTTCTTAAAATGGAAGATAATTATGATAGAAAAGTCTGTCTAGATTACTTGTGTATTGATCTTAACTATGTTGAAGAACAAAGAAGTAACCTTTTGTCAAAACATATAAATCTTATTCATGAACTGAATGCATGCAAAAAACTGCTTTTGGTATTAAAACAAGCAAAACTTGATTTTCTTACAAAACTTGATTTTCTTACCATGCAGCATGTAAACACTGAAATTCTTAAAGAGAATAAAAACTTAAGAACTGAACTAAAAGAGCTAAAAGCAATCACTGAAACATGGCTTAACAGTTCTAACAAAGTAAATCAGTGTATCAGTGAACAAATTCCCTCTCAAAAGAAGAGAATTTTGGGAATTGATCAACTCACTAAAGATTCCTCCAGTTCAGGGCTAATAGACATAGTATTTGTAAAATCTTCAGCTGATGACACAAAAGTGACCATACCTGGTGTTGAAAGACCCTGGTTGTCCGAAGCTGAAGGTTTTATTCTGCCAAATCATGATACTGGTAGGATACTCCCATCTGAGTCACAAAGAAACATAATTGATCCTTCAGTTGCTGCCACTGACTCTTTAGCGACTGATTATGATTCAGCAGATGAATCTTCAGTCTGTAGCACCCCTCTTCCTCCACTGAAGAAGTTGGATGGTGTTGAACCTATTTCTGGACCAAAGACTATCAAATCAATTTTGAGGTCAAAATCCACATTCAAAGCTGAAGCTTTAAAAAGTATCATAATAAATGAACCATCCTCAGCTCCTGCTAAGGGTAACAAAAGCTTTTCAGCTTTAAAAGTTCACTCAGCTCCTGCTAGTAAACTAAAGAGTGTGAAAATTGAAGATGATCCTCCCTTAGCTATTGTAATGAAAGAACTAAATAACTTAAAATTACAATTTAGCAAGAACCAGTCATCTCACTCCAGAAATGATCAATCACAACACACACCTCAAAACAAATACAAAACACAATTCAAAAAGAGTTGTGATCAAAAAGAGTTGTGATCTATGTGGCTTAAACAATCATCTCTCTGAAAATTATTAAAAAGTTATATTTTGTGTAAATGTGTGAGTGAGGCTGATCATAAAACCTGTGATCATTCTGAATACATTTCGACCATGAAACATTGGTCTCGGCATCTACTTAAAATCTGGTCTGGACACTGCATCAAAATCAAAATCCCGAGACATCAAAACTCTCTTTCCACCTTGCATACACTGTGGATGTATAGATCATTTATCTAATGAGTGTTTATACTATCCCATATGTGAATTATGTGAAAGTTATGACCATGACACAAATGGTCATAACAGGATTATCTCTCTAGAAAGAGAGATCAATCCAAGAAATCCTCAACATTCCTTCAAAAGATGTGAAACTTGTGATAGCTCAACTCATACCACAACTGATCACTACGATATTAATGTATCTAAAAGCAGGTGAAGTACTTCAAGCCAAAAAGTAAAGCTCGAAAATCAACTAGAAACTGAATCAGTCAATGCTAACAGATCCAACACATCCTACTAAAAGGGTGAGTTTCTAAGCAAAACAACCATTCTAAAACTATTAGTGCAGTGTGACATCAGGAACCCATCGTGGTACCCTGGACATTAGAATGCTCAGCATATGACCGGGCAAAAGCTACCTGCATAAATACGTGGAACAACCAAGGGGACCCTAAGGTGGTGTTTTGGAGATGACCTCAACATGTTCACTGAAGGATATGATTCAATCAAATGTAATGGTATAGTTTCAACAAAAGTAGCATTTGTGAATGGTCTTAAATACAATTTAATTAGCATCAGTCAACTCTGTGATGCTAAGTATATTGTTTAGTTTGATGAGAAAAGATGAACAATCTTCAAACTATAACAAGAAATTGTTTTGATTGAATCCTCGAGAAAAATGTCTATGTTCTTGACATGACATCCTCTAAACAAGAATCTTATTTCTTTACCAGAACCACTAAAAATCTCAATTGGCTTTGGCACAAAAGACTTGCTCATCTAAACTTCAAAACAATCAATCAACTATTCAAACAAAATCTTGTTATGGGTCTTCCATCTCTTGTCTATTCGAAGGATAACCATGTTCATCAAGTGAAAAAGGAAAACATCATAGAGCCCAGTTTTCAAGACTAAACATACATCTTCTATCCAGAATGTCTCATCTTCTTCACATGATTTATTTGAGAACCTGTAACTCCTAGTCCAATACCATGAAAAGAATACTCTTATCTTTGTAATGACTTAATCTAGGTACAACCTGGGTAAAACTTTCTAAAGAAGAAAAGTCATGCACCTAAAAACATTATGTCATTCATCAAAAGAATTGAAAACAAAAATGACATCAAAGTCAAATAACTCAGAACTGACAATGGTACTAAAGGAATAGCATTCTTGTCAGCTTCTGTGATGAAAAAGGGATATCTTAAAACTTTTCCTCTCTATACACACCTGAACAAAATGGGGTTGCTGAAAGGAAAAATAGAAACCCTCATGAAAAAAAAAAAAAATAAATTTTTTGCCAAGAACAAGTGCTTCCAAGTATCCGTCTTTTTAAAACAATACTGTAAAGAAGTTGTAGCAACTGCTTGCTACACTCAAAACAGATATACTATTGTTAAAAGACATCTTAAAACTCCTTATGAAATCTTTCATGGGAAAATTCCAAACATCAACTTTCTTCATGTCTTTGGATGTCAAATTTACATTCACAAGCATAAAGATT
Source organism: Tanacetum coccineum (assembly GCA_026074375.1). Taxonomy (NCBI): domain Eukaryota; kingdom Viridiplantae; phylum Streptophyta; class Magnoliopsida; order Asterales; family Asteraceae; genus Tanacetum; species Tanacetum coccineum. Next base: position 3,031 of record BQNB010083200.1, read on the forward strand.
ACTTAGGAAAGTTTAATGAAAAAGTTAATGATGGTTTACTTTCTCGGATACTCACTTATTTCTAAAGCCTTCAGAGTCTTCAATACAAGAAAGCCAACAAACTAAAGAAAACTTACAACATCAAATTTGATGAAATTACTAATGCTATCAAATTCTTTAATACTTTCAGTTGCTAACATCAACATTGTAGAATCTGAGAGATTGTCCACCTGATGAATACATTCCATCACTATGCACTCCTAATCAAAAGATCAATAATACATCAATGAAGTATCTTTCATAGATCCCTATGAAAGATCTGATCCAATTGTCTTAGAAACTAAAGCCCCATCTGATTAAAATGATCAAAATGATCAAAGTGATCAAAATGATCATCTTGCTCAGGAAAATGATATCCCAAATGACGAATCCCCCTGAGCATGTCCAATCATAACAAAGATAGTCTTATCATGGAAAAAACACATCAATGCTGAAGGGCGGTTTAGGACTCTGAACCAACAGCTCTTCAGTTGAGGACTATTAACTAGCTAGCACAAATCACAATTCCAATTCCAAACGATTCCTTCATCTGGGGTGGGGGCGTGAGGGGGGGGGGGGTAGGGGCGCGGAGGTGGGCGGGTCTAGCTATTTCTCCAGTTACTCAAGACAGATGGTCTCAAGACAAACACATTGAGCTGGTAAACAGAAATAGGGATCCAGGACAAGAATGTAACATTTCTCAATTTCAGGTCAAATTAAACGACTCCTATTAGTAGTCCACTATTTCATTATAGTCAGATACGCGTTTATTTTTTAATTAGCTTTGAGATAAATCGCGTAGACTAAAATAACCATCTAAGTAAAAACAGTTAATCAAATAAATTAAGGTTTACATCAACCAAGTAAGAAATAATTATTAAGAAGATAATTATGTACTTTGCGTATTTTATTTTTATTGGTCACGTAAAAAGGGTTACGTTTCGCGATAAAATACATTGGGACGCACCCCAGAAATACCTAGACTCAAACCAATACCCAATTTGAATGGGGGTAGGGGGGGGGGGGGGGGGGTGGGCGGCTGAGGGGGGGGAGACACAAAACTTGACCAAATCTTGTGTTAATAACACAAAATAGCCGAATGTGGGTACAAGAAAAAGCCCACATAAATCGTCCTTGGTCGGTGGTAAACTACTAAATCCAAATCTTCTAAATAATCCCAAAATTACTAGTACAGTTGAATCCTCAAAACTAATAAAGGGATGGAACTTAAAATTACACCTTATTAGCCATTTAACCAATCGTTAATAACCATTTCTTTCTCTTTACCCTTAGGCCGCGGCTAGAGAGCATCAAACACACAAAACCATAAGAATTACAAGTATCAAACTAAATCTTGTACAAATATTTGGTCATTAAGAGTGGTACTTGAGTGGTTTAGCATAAAACCATGTGTGGCTAACTAGAAAACCCCTAAACCACTAATCTAGGGCTCGACAGTGGCTTGGTTAGAACTAAGGAACCTAACTAGCTTCATTTGTCTATAAATATCACTCACTAATTTACTAGACACTTTCTTAAACACTTGAACTCTCTCAAGGGTAACCATTGCCCATTTATTTCTTTTGCCATTCGGCATTTGCAAAGACCAAACCATATTCGAACCCCATTTACTCTAAGAAACACGAGGAAGCCTTAAAGATCGACATAGAGTGTTTAGCAAAGAAAGCCATGATCTAAAGGTATAACGGTTTATAAGCTTGGAGCTTAAGTTATACACGTTTGGGTGTATACGAGTCGAGTTTACGTCTAAGCTCGCAACCAAGGCAACTAGGACTCTTTGTAAGTCATTACTAGGTTTCCTATGTCACTTATGATTCGTCTCATATTTACTTAAGTTTCCCATGCCGCCGTATTAATGAAGTTTTAAATTATCTCATGGACGTGAGACATGCATGGTTCGACCCATGCATGGCTCACGCACCTAAGTTTATCAACAATGTGGACTTGTGTGGTGTAAACTTGATTGAAAAGATGATAACTAGCATAATATAACGTGAACTTTTGTAAAAATACTAAGCAAATCGTTAAGTCAATGGATGATGGATTCGTTAGTGAAACGAGCACCAGATTATTCTCGTAAAACTTTGCATTACCATCGAAAGTTTTAGGCTTGGGAACACTTACAACGACTGAGTTTAACGATTACATGAAATAAATATTCGATTTATAAACATTTACTAGTGCCAAAATGGGATGAACTAGACCTAGAACCATTTAGCGAAGTCTAAGGGCTAATTCGGGTCACTTGGGCTTCGGCACCCACTGATCTACCTAACAGGCCCAACGAGTCACGTGAACCAAGCTACGGCTTATTAATAAGCCCTTCGAGCTTATTCATGGGATATGAGTGCTTGTTAAATCTACTTAGGCCTTTCAAGGTCCTTCGGAAACACACCGCACCCATAATGGGCTTACTAGCCCATTAACGAGCCTCATACGAGCCATAAGCTCACAATAAGCTCGAAGCAGCTTATTTAGGAACTCACATAAACTAAACCTACTCAATGAACCTAGTGTAAGAAGCGCGAGTGCGGTAATAGACCTAACCGAAAGCCTTAAAAATCCATTCGGGCCTTTAATGGGCCCAACAACCCAAAATAAGCGAATAAGCTCACAATAAGCTTGGGCAGCTTATTGGTGATCTTATGAGAGCTCAATGAGCTTAATGGACTTAATTACACTTAGTGGATAACCCAAATGGACCCAACCGAAAAGCCTAAAACCCTCCTCGGCGCCTTAATATTGGGCCAGTCCACTAACTAGTACTTATTAGCTATTTGGATAAAGCTAAAACCGAAAACGAGACTATTGCTTATAAGGATAGAAAATAAGCTAAATGCCTAAGGAAACTCTTAAGGTTCTTCATCGGGGTCGAGTTGTATGGTCTTGCCAGCCTAATAGACTCTAAATAACTACAATAAGCTCCTCGAGCTTATTTATAGCTTATCAGGCCTCACTGAGCTTATTGAGGGCCCTTGGACTTATTAAAACCATAACGGAACTTTCAAACAATAAACGGGCGTAACGGGACCCAACAAGGCCCGTTAGAGCCAAAAATAAGCTTGAAAGGCTTATTTTTTCACAGCCAAAACATTTTAGTTGACTTATTCAGGGGGGGAGAACCAAATGAAGCCAAATGTGCCCACTTGTAGGGATTAAATTTAGCTAAATGCAATTTTTGCAAATAAAGGGGCTAAAAATGTAAATTTTGAAACTTAAGGGATTAAATTGTCATTTTCGAATTGTGATAACTCCAGGGACTGTTTTGAAACATTCTGAAACTCAGGGACTGAAGTGTAACTATAAAGACCTAATTTTCATTCTCTACTTAAGGACTAATTATGTAATTATCGAAACCAAAAGGGTTTAAATGCGAGCGGCGGCGAGTGGGGATATTATAAATCCTAGGGACAACAGTGTAATATCTAGAAACTTAGAGGGTATATTGAGACACACACACATCATATTGATTTAATAAAAATCTTAAAAAATCGTCGATACATTAAGATAATTCGGACATTAAACGGTTTAATTAACGACTTAATTTAGAATAATTTATTAACAATGATTTCGCGTTTCTCGAGAACCATCGAAATTGTAAATACAATAACCATGTGCACCACCACACAAGTGATAACAGTATATATAAACTTGAAATGGAATTTAGTTTATACAATGAGTCGTTAGCCTAAATGTGTAGACTAAGACTTGACCGTATTTACTTAGGTACTTGACGGTGTGATTCATTGCTTACTTGGATATTTTTATTAATCATTCAGAGAACTACCTCTAAGGTGAGTCATAGCCGCCAAGTTTTAACAGTTATTTTAAATGATTTTGCATCTTTGGGGTGAGAACATGCCTTTGTTTTAACAAATTGGACGCAAGTGTACATTTAATACTAAGATTTCTTGGTTTGCCTAAGATAGCGATAACAACCTGAGCCCTGTTATCATGAACTGTCAATTACTTGGATTTGTAAGCGCGAATGTTTTATAGTAGATCTTATTATGGGATGTGACAATCCTATCGGGTGATTAGCTATCACCGGGAACGAACGTATACCATGTCGGAATTGGGATGTTTCGGGTTAGAACATCATTCACGGGCATACATTGGCAATATATTGCATTCACACATGTCGAGCTTCAGTGTCATGAGCTTAGGAAAACGTAATTAATTTTTATGATGTTTGCATGTGTTGCTTAAATCATACACTTGGAAATCTTGCGGTCCTGCTATTATTTTACACAAACCTATGAATTCACCAACTTTATGTTGACGTTTTAAGCATGTTTTTCAGGTCAATAAGGCACGAGGTGCGATGATACATTGGAAGTCAATAATTGAAGAGTCAACACTTAAGATTTGGGGTCTTATTACATTATGGGGACAATTGTTATAAACCGGAATCTTTATTTACATTGTTGAACAATTTGAAGCCATGGGCTTATGTAACAAACAAGTATTTTGTTAATCCAATGTATCTTTTTCAAACGACACGTTTAGTAGTCGTTCTCAGAATCTTGTGCTATTGATCCAAAAATGTAACGCCCTCGGATATTCAACATTCCGCTGCGTACTCAGATTTGAGGGTGTTACAAAGAATGCTTACTCAAGCCATGACTAAAACCCTCTGTGTTGCTTCAGCTCATGAATGTCTCTTTGTGGACTTTCTATCGGAAGAGGAACCTAAACAGGTCTTTGAAGCACTAAAACATCCTGTATAGGTTGATGCAATGCAAGATGAATTGAATCAATTTGCCAGAAACAAAGTCTGGACATTGGTTCCTGCACCTTATGGAAAAACCATCATTGGATAAAAATGGGTGTTCAGAAATAAAAAAGATGAAACTGGAATTGTCATCAAAAACAAGGCAAGACTTGTAGCTCAAGGCTACAATCAGCAAAAAGGCATAGACTATGATGAAACCTTTGCTCTTATTGCAAGACTTGAAGCAGTTGGGATCTTTCTTGCCTTTTCTACTTACATGAACTTCATAGTTTATCAAATGGATGTCAAAAGTGAATTCCTTAATGGTAAACTAAAAGAAGAAGTTTATGTCAAACAACCTCTGGGTTTTGAGAGAAGTGAGTTCCCTAACCATGTGTGAAAATTAGACAAAGCCCTTTATGGACTTAAAAACGAAGCTCCTCTCTCTATATAGCATTGGATCAAAACTCTCACACCCTTATCTCACCTAAACATAAGTATATATCTCGAAGGTAAGATAGACAACAACTCTGTTTCCTCTACAAATCCTCACACACCAGATGTGATTTTGGTGCAAATCTAATTGGAATGATATTACTTTGGGTTCACCAGCTCAACTGATACTCAAAGATATGAAATGGCATGATGGGTGTCCTCACACTATTTTCTTGGATTTCAGATTTAAACAATCTAAAAGGCATTTCTATCGCGCGGAGCCGAGGAAAAATATGTCCAAGGATCTACTTATAAAGGTATGACATAAATGGATCATCAGTCAAGAGCACCGATTGTACCACCTAACAACTTAGAGGACTCTGATCTCAATGGAAAATCTGTAAATGATGACTCAGTTCAAAGGTATAGGATTGGATCACTGATGTACCTGACTGCTAGCAGACCTGACAATCCAATTTCATGACTTGTCTAAGTGCAAGATATCAACAAATCCTAAGGAATCCCACCTTATTGATGTCCCGAGAATTTCATACCTAAAAGGTACTCCATGTCTTGTCTATTCTGTAATCCTAAATATTTAAGTTTTGATCTAAAAGGATACTCCGACTCTGACTATGCTGTATGCAACATGGACAAGGAAAACACCCTTCAGGTATCTATTGTCAGTGCTAGGAGAGGCAGAACTGGGGGTGGTTCTGGAGGTGCTTAAGAAGCAACAGGGGATGTCGCTATGTCCTCGAGCTGAAGCTGAAATATGCAACATCTGCTGGATGTTTTGCGCAACATATTATGGATGAAGAGTCACTCATTGAATAATACATCAAATATAAAAAAGGTACCCATATTTGTGATAACATTTAACAATCCAGTTCAACACACACTCAAAACAAAGCATATTGAATCAAATAACAACTTTATCAGAGATGTTTATTCTCAAAGGGGACATGAATTGCACTTCAATTCCCTCTTAAATATCACATGCTGAAATCCTTCACTAAGCCTCTAGATGAACCAACATCAAGATTGATCTATATGAGGAGATTGGTTGAACTAGGTATGCTGAACATTGATTTAAAACCTGATCTTTCAGCACTAACTGAAGAAAACTGAAGGTTCAGTGATTTCATCTAAAAACTAAACAAACTTTCATATGTTAAAATGTCAGTTCAGTTTATATATGCGACCTTTAACTTGCTTAAGTACTCTCTATCTCTCTGAGTCATCCATCACATGTCTCAATTCATGATTTGCATGAATATATAGTGGTTTTTCGCCTCACGAGATGCTTTTGATATCTCACTACTCTACCATGTCAAGAACTGAACAACACATATTTACTTTCTTCAGTTCAGTTTTAAACAATAAATTTGATCTAACTCTTCAGCTTTCTCGAGTGAAGTAACTGAGCAATCACATATGTCTCATTCATGGATTTGCATGAGCATGTATGGTTTTGTCGCTCCTTCGCGCTGGAGCCTGTATGTTGATAAGATCACCAATATCTGTTCAGCATAACGACACACCAAACCTGAACCTAGTTCAGCTCCTTAAACATCAATCACAAGGTCAATTTTAAATACAAACAAAAGTGATTTTCTAAATTAATATTATGTTATCTAAATAATCTCTTTCCAAGAAGTTATTTGTTTTAATATATTAAAAAGGGATATCTAATCGTTAGAATGACCTCACCATGCTTCTCTCACCTACTTTTTTAGTGAATAGATGGTTGTTCACTATTCTAGGCGCAGATGCATGGCTTTGGCTACGGGGTGGGGAATACAAAGTTTATCCACGGGTTGAAACAAACCACTAAACATTCTCATAACTCATAATCTCAACATGACAGCTGCACATTCACAAAGATTTTTTTTAAACTTCATTAATCCTATAAAACAATCACACCAATCTACATCTCACTTATCACAAACTCAAAAAACACACACTTAACACCTCAAACCAGATCAAACCCTCAAAACCCTAAATAAAAAAATGGAAAAATCATCCAACCCAACTCAAATCCCATCATCACCTAATTCTACTCCCAAAGAAGAACCTATCACACCTTGAGAGACCAGAAAGATCTAACATCCCATTCCTTCCTACAAATCAGTGATTCAATACTTTGATGAAATGCTCTTCATAACCAACAATGAAGTGGCTCGAGTATACCCAGATCACCCAAACTAGAGTACTTTCAACTTGTCTCTGACTTCATCTCTAAGTGTTGTCTTAGGAAAGCATTTACCAGTGCCCTAACCCAATATGTTGAATACTTAGTTGAATTCTGGTACAACTTCAAAAGCCCTAACATACAATTCTAGGATTGGGGGGGGGTGTTTTTTTCCACTCCTACAGGAGGAGTGAGAGGTGATGTAACACCCCTATTTTTACAATATAGCAGCAGAAGCTAATCTGGGGTATTACTTCATGGATACAACAATCATAATCATAGAAAACGACTCAAAAGAGACAGTTGTTGGAAAAATTTAGTTATCATTCATTTATTCAGAGTTTTTTAACAAAATGCAGGTCCCAAAATCTAAAACATCAGTTTTTTTGAATGATTAAACAATTCAGCCATCTTCGAGTCCATGCCAATCTGTGCCGAACTTGCTCAATTACCTGAGATAAACATGCTAAAAGACAACACAATGGTTGAGTGAAATTCATAGGTTTGATATAAACATTTTTGAATTAAAAATAATAGTATAATAATTTGTATATAAACATACTTATTATGGAAAATGATATTGTTATGATCTTGGGGTTATGTTAATATTAACTCCGTTATTAGTAATAACGCAATGAATCATAGTAAGCAATGTAATATCACCTATTGCCTTGTTTGGTCTGATCGGTCTTGTTCTCCATGCATCAACACATTATCATCCAAAGTCAATTAACTACTTCGAAGAGCTCATATATCGAACATATTAATATCCAAAGTCAATTTAACGACTCGAAGTCAAATTTAACGACTTGTAGGATTTATTACTCTAACATTAATATCCAAAGTCAATTTAACGACTCGAAGTCAAATTTAATGACTTGTAGGATTTATGAAACTAACAGATTAATATCCAAAGTCAATTTAACGACTCAAAGTCAAATTTAATGACTTGTAGGATCTATGATACTAACAGATTAATATCCATAGTCAATTTAACGACTTGAAGTCAAATTTACCAACTTGTAAGGAATTATAAATTATACATTGATTGTAATGATACATCATATTAGCATATAGTCTGGTAAAACACTTGTATCCGTACTTTATAGCATGTATCCTCCTCACGGGTTTATGAAATAATTAAAGAGATTAAAAGTGAGGCTATGAACTCACTAAGTCATTGAAAAGTAATCACAATTGTCATAAGAATAAAAAGTATGTAAAAAGAGTTTGTAAACGAGCAGTGTATCCCCTCGCGGGGGTGGGGGGGGGGGTAAAACAATTAAACAAAAGAGTAATGGCGAGGTATTGAACTTCACCTAATAGGTAGATGTAATAATTATTCTGAAATGAAAGCTAAAAAAACCTTATCACATCTCTTCCACTCTCTCTCTATATGGAATGTGATATAGTAAAATTGATAATAAATAGCCAAACGTCACGTACCCTGAGTAAAGATATCAAGTCTTAAGAAGGTTTGTACTCTAGAAACTTTAGTTTTAAGAGTTATGAGTTTGATTGAAGAGTTTGGAATTATTGTATCACTGTTCGGCCATCATAATTCAGAATTTCATCAGAAAACGTTTGAGAGCTTAGTACTTTAAATTTATAAACCCAACAACTCAGTCAGAACGTAATACAAAAGAACGTCCTTAATATAGAAGCCCCTAGATATTGTATATGATTATAATCGGTTTTATAAAGCGTTTGATCAATATCTGGAAATGTTAAGCACGAGAAGCATTAATTAAAGTTATGTCTTGTAAGGTTTTAAACATGATTTTATACTTTTTCAAAATGTTACATTTTAGACCCTAGGGTTTGAATGTTACATTTTAGACCCTTAAGAATGAAAAATGGCAAAATATACCCTTGGAGTTTGCACTTTTACGAGTTTGGTCCTTCTAATTTAAAAGATGTACAAAGTAAACCTTTCACTTTGGAAAGTGACATAATAGACCCCTATATTTATAACTTTGATCAAATAACATTTTCAGTCCTTTTAGTTATAAGTTTTAAAAATTCATGATATATACCCCTAGCATGGAATATTTTTGCAAAACAAGTCTGAATTGCCATGCAAGCTTATTTTAACATTTCAAAATATATTTGCAGGTTATAGCTTATTAATATAAGCAAAAATATGAAGCTTTAATGTAACGAAAGTTCAGTTTAACGACTCGTTAAGCTAGGAAGCAAAACGGGTCAAATTAGGGTTTTAAAATGAAAACACGCGGGTTTTAAATTCAAATTATTTCAAGAATCAATAAAGTACTTATTATAACATTATTTAAGCTTATTAGGATATATTATAATAATAGTTTACAAGTTTAGCTTATAGATTAAAGAAAAACATGAAATTAGGGTTTCGGGTGTACGGTTTTGGATCAAAATGGTAAATGAGCATGAACTGAGTTATAAAACTTTAACAAGAGTATATTTAGGATCATATGAACATTATAAGAGTGTAGGATCAGGTATGAAGATCATAGAACCTGGGTTTGAGCTTACAGCTTGGAAACGGGTCGAAATTGGGACTTTTAGCTTCGTACGCCTAGAATAATGACTCCCGGGCTTCTTTTCTTGATTTATTTTACTTCTCTTCTATTCTTGAGACTTATTAGGACCTCTTAGGATCTTCTTAGAGCAAATTATTTTTGCTATTAAGGGTTATAGAGGAGGAAGTGGGGGATGAGTTCAAATGAAGTGTTTATGCCTCTATTTATACACGAATGGGACTTGGAGGCTAATGTATACTTTGTGACCAGGTGAGGACATGTAGAAGGTCTAGAGTATGATGAGGAGAGGCTACATTATAAGTTGAATGAGCTAGAAAGTAGCTATGGTGTGTTGTTTACTCCTTGTGATGACGCGGCTAAAGGAAGAAGAAAAGAGACCATATGGCTCATTTTTATACCAAGAAATGGATAGATATTTAGGATAGGTGCTTGCAATCAGCTTAGCATAGTGTGGTGCTTGTTTGCAAAAAGATTAGTTAAAATTGGTCAAAATGAAAGAAACTAGGTTACGGGTTCATTAGGGCTCATTTAGGGTTTTCAAGCTTGGATTTCAAGTACATTTGATTAGTAGTGATAGATATATGTTCAAAAGACTTGTATTAAGGATTAATAACAAAAATTGATAGGTGGTTTGGGTTTAAAATGGGCGAAAATGAGTAAATGGGTCAAAAGTTCAAATTAGGGCACAATTAGGGTTTCTTGGATTTGATTTGCATATAGCTGAAGTAAATTGATAAAATGATGATAGAATATGATTGATAATGTTGTAAATTAAGTTATTACAACTTATTTGAGTGTTGGTTTGGGTTTACAATAGATAAAAATGAAGAAATGGGTCATGGTTTAGAAACTAGCTCGGTTTTAGGGTTTAGGGTTTTGAATTAGGGTTTTGAGTGTAAAAAGATGTATGAAAGCTTATGAATAGAATAATTAGGGTTTACACATTGTATATTGAGTGTAGTAGCTTGTACACAAGTGGTGGTGAAGAAATTAGAATGAAAACGGAGGTAAAACGGCTATTTTGGAGATCATGCTTAATGACTTGTATATTGTGCTTTTAAGGACTTGTACCTTTCTTTGAATAGAATGTATATTCACATGAGATGTTATGATACTTTTACATATGCTTTAATAGTTTGTACATTCACTTTAGATATTAATCTTTCATGGAATTAGGGTTTAGAGGTATACGATAATGGTTTAAAGCCTGTTTTGATATAATGTTGCAAATGGTACATTATATGAGTAATGTACTTTGTAAAAATGATATTATGATATTGACTTGACATGTTATGATGTTTGCTTGACATATATGAAGATAGGATTGCCATAGGTAGGTTGCGTGAGCTCGTTTACTTTAGTTCTGCAAGTTACGTTTGAATAATAAGAGATTAAAGCAAAAATTTCCCCGTGAAAAAGTGATATATTATATAATAGAGAGATATTACATTGGTGAAAATTTTGGGTTGTTATATACTCCGCCCAACCTAAGTTTGTTATCAATAACTCATTGACATGTAAGTGAGAACAAAGGATATGAAATGAAGAATTTATATTTTGAACAAGCAATGAAACCCGCGCTTCGCTGCGGAAAGATTTGGTTTAACGCATGATGGTTATGTAGGACTTTTTTGTTTTTTTTAATTGAATACCCCCAATTTGTTAAGAGCTGTTTTTCTCCGCGAACCTAATTTGCAGTTGACTCTGCGAAGTCTGCTTTCACTATTTCTTGCATAACATACCATGTAATACACAATAAATCATTATAAACTAACTATTGACAAAAAAAGTGAATTAGAAAAGCATATATGCTATGTTTATTTAGATTTTTCTTAGTCATTGTAAAGAGTCCAATGCATTGTTTATTCGATAAATTTGGAGAACTCACATGCAGGACTAAAACATATCGGTTCCAACATAAACCATAAGATATGATACACATAACAATATGGATTTAGTGACATAAAATTTTAAACCCCAAAATGAACTTGATTCGAGATGTACTTAGATCTCTATCTCATTTTTCGGCGCTTTCTCTTTAGCATCCTCATTCTCTTCTTCTTCCACTGTACCACAACAACAACAACAATGTTCACATCAGTTTAAAATAAACAAAAAAAGTAGCAACATTTTTTACTGTAACAAAGCAACACATTAAAAGTGGTGTTCGGAATTATTGTATTTTCTATTGAGAACACTTACAGTTTGTAACTTCAATTAACAAAAGTACAAATAAAACTATATCTTCTTTGCATGATTAAATTTTTACTTTTTCTTCATTGCACAATTAAGTAGGACATTAAGAAAGCAATCGTCGCATCTAGAAGTCCTAATGTATTGAACCTTTGGCTAAAGCAAAATGTGAAGTGGTTATGTGACTTAAACTCAAACTTAAATCTTGAAATCATACAAAAGAAATGGAAACAATAAACAAACATAGACTTACATTGATTAATGATCTTTAGTACTTCTCGTTGTTGAGGTCCAAAGGCGCATTATAATTCAATCTTCGATATCACAGCCTTTACCATCTCGACACCCTCCTGTACATAGATATGTTGTTTACTTAGTGCGTTACAAGAATGAAAATTATGTATCGATAGAGGAATTGAAGATTGCATTCTTATTTCTTATACATAATCAAGAAACAATTTTAAAGTTATAATTTTTAACCAAATTGTACAAATTACCTCTCCTTGATCTAGGTTGGACCTGAATGAACTTATGTACTATCCATCAGCTTGCAACTTCATATAGCTTACGATCTCCAACTTAAACCGAACCCAAGAACAATTTCAAGCAAGAACAATTATGACCGTACATGCATACTTATGCTGTAAAATCCATACAGTAGCGTACATTTAAGTAACAAAAATCCATATGCCAAACATATATGAGAATTTAACAAATCACATATAACATTTTGTAAGCCTTTATTTAGAATATGGTTAGACAAAAAGTGTTTAGGCTCAACAAAAGTAACCTCCAGGCGTTTACTTATAAGCGACTCACTCGGGCAAAAAATGGTTTAGTTTATACACGTCCTATTCTGATAGAACATGTGGTGGGAAATGTTGACATCAATCACCATTGAGAAATGTAGATGGAAAAGTAAGCTTCCACCAACAACAACGCGAGCTAAAACTATATTTATTTAGTCTAAAGTTGTAATTAGAAAGGGGTTGGAATAGTTTTCCGCTTTTTTATTGTTTATGTTTGTTTATAAAAACTTAGATTCGACTTTTTGTGAATTCAATACTTGCACAATAAGAATAATATAAATATGCAAGAACATAATAAAGAATTAAGTAGATAAGTTAGAAGATCAAAACCACAACACAAGGATTTATAGTGGTTCGGTTACGAAGCACCTCTTCGCCCTACTCCACTCCTCGAGCACCTAACTCGAGAGTTTTCTTCACTATGTCAACAAACTCCCTTATGGCGGAGAAAACCGTACACAACTTTCGCTTATATCAATTTCCGACACTAAGCTAGATGTCGAGTTCTAATCTTTGTAGAATCCATATCTTCACGCTCACACTTTCACGACTTCACAACACAACTTCACAACTACACAACTTCTTCACGCCTTAGTATTCTTCACTACACTACTTCACTACTTCACTTCTACTTTCACACCTAACTATCACAACTTGGATGAATCACTAAGATTCAACTATACTTACAACAATCACCAAGATCTATCTACTACACAACTTTACAAGATATACAAATGATTTACAAGTTATGATATGGATGCAATAAGATTGCAACAACACACAAAGGTGTAATACTTCTTCACTTGATGGTAGGAAGTATTCTTCTCTTGCACTTGAGGAATTGAGCTTGGATCACTTGGAAACAAAGCTTTATGATTAAATGATCAAGTGATTTTTTTTGAGATTGTGGGTTGTTTTTTGATCAGAAAAAATGAGTGCAAAAGGTGAGAAAATAGTGGGGAATAGTCCAGTATTTATAGGACATTCTGGAGGAGCGTCTACCTATGGGCGGTCCCCTTAAATAGGTGGGCGGTCCCCTTAAAGATAAGGGGGCCGCCCGTGTATTTAAGGGGGCCGCCCTAGACTGGGCGCTCCCCAGTTTGTCCTTTTGTGTAGGGGGAATTTTCTGGAACTTTCTAGCCGTTTTAGGTCTGAAAATTTGAATTTCAAAATGTTTATTTTGAATAATATATTTCTTTATTTTTAATTGTAGAAAATGTTTTGGTAATGTTATAAAAATAGTTTACAACATTTTTAAAGTGGGAGGTTGATAAAAAATTCCTTTGATCATATAATGTATTAAGCATTTTATTTATTCATACCTTTAAGTGATATAATTTTCGAAATAAAAATTTACTACTAATTACTTGTTTACTTTTAATTTTAAATTTGACGTTTTTTATTTTTTTGTGATTTTCAAACGTATAGATGTGAAACATTATTAATAATGTTCTTTAGGCATTACTTTATAACATCTCTCCCATTTTGATGATTACAAAATTTAAACTTCATTAAATATAAAATTTTTTACAATTATTTTTAAATACAAGTATTTGTGAGTTTTTGTCATTTTCACCCCCTTTTTGTTCTGTGAATCAAAAAGGCATCATCGAGAATTGCTTGTAAAATCGACGGAATAAATGCTCCCCCTTAATGTGTGCTCCCCCTCGTTCGAGGGCACTAAGGAATCGAGCTATGGTTTCTTGGCTACAAAAACGAGTTAGAATAATACAAATATTTCTAACATGTAGCAAGTGAGGAAAAATATGGCATAATGATAATGCAACCAACTTAATCATCGTTTAACATAAAATAGTGTGTGAACCACACTCATGCATACATAAGAAAAATAACATGCTAACATTCATGAGATTTTTAAACTACAAAAAATCCAATAGCTAGTAAAGCTCCATAGGACTTGCTTGCAAAATGGTGGATGGACAATTATTTAAAAAACTAAACATAGAGTGTTTAGTTTGGGGAAGATGATGGAGGTGGTGGAATGATGGTTGTTGGTGGTTGTGAGATCATATGTTCAATATATGAAAACATATATTGGAGTTCATCTCTCAATCCAAATTTGAAAGTACGATTGTGAATGCAACACAAACCTGAATCTCCATGTGCCTCAAGAAGGTTCTAAGGAATGGGATTACCAAGGATAGGAGGTGAAGGTGATGGAGTATCAAATTGGACATCAAGTGGGGTTATTGGTGAAAGGGTGAGAGTGATGTCCATTGATGCATTTTCTTGAGTTGGAGGTGGTGGAGAAACTCTTAGAGGAGGAGATGTTGGTGGGTTCAAGTAACCATTGGGTGAAAGTGATGTTGATGAGGTTGGTGATTTGGGTATGTAGTCAATTGAGGATGAAGAAGTATCTTTGGTTAATGGTGTTTTGGAAGGTGCATTAGGAGCACTAGGTGATGAGAGTTGAAGTGTGGGTGATGGAGTTTTTGTGTCATCATGGGTTAAATCCACAAACAATTGTTTTGGTGGAATGATGTTGATTTTTGGTCTCTTGGAGGCTTTGGAAATGGAAGCTCTAGTGGATGCCATGGATGTTGATAATGGTTGATGAATGATGAAGAAAATGGTGTATTGGAGATGATCATTTGGAGGGGATTTATGGGAAGGAAATGGTTTGAAAATGGAATGAGTTTGAACTAGTTTAAGTTATTCCAAATTATGTTCGAGCATTCTGGGCAAAGATAGCTGAGACTAGGTAAAAGAGGGTCAAAAAGCAGGAAAAATACTGTTTTGCCCGTGATTTACTAGGGCGGTCCCCTTAATTAGGGGTCGGTCCCCTTAAAGATAAGGGGGCCGCCCGTTATGAATTAAGGGGGCCGCCCTCTGTTGGTTTCTATTTTTCACAGAAAGATGATTTTTCTTAGAATTTTTTGTGAGAGTATTTATGTTTAGGTGGTTTATTTGCAGCAAGCCCTATTGAGTTTTATAAGCATATTTAATCATTTAACATGTAATAAACACATCAAATCATGAAACCAAAGTAACATAGGTAGTTGATTAAATAAAACATCCAAAGGTTTAAGTCATCATAGTAAACAAGTATCTAAAGATAACCAACACCCAAGTCTTTCCGAATAC